>PITA01013386.1:0-57739 GCA_004023965.1 Spilogale gracilis | reverse complement strand
ATTCATCCTTTCTGATGGAGGCATAGTATTCCATTGTATATATGTACCACATCTTCTTTATCCATTCATCTGTTGATGGGCACCTTGGCTCTTTCCACAGTTTGGCGATTGTGGCCATTGCTGCAATGAACATTGGGGTGCATATGGCCCTTCTTTTCACTACATCTGTATCTTTGGGGTAAATGCCCAGTAGTGCAATCAACTCAGCAATTTTCTAATAGTTGTGCTAACTTTGTTAGTATTGTCTTCAATATGAGCTTTCTTCACAGGATTCTTTTAATTCATCAGTAATCTTTGGAGAGTTAAGTTAGGTAAAACCAGAAAAAAAATATATCAATCTTCATAATTGGATATCCATGAACTACAACACGTAGTAAAATACAGCAAGTCAACAACTGAGTGTATCATAAGAAATGTGGCACATCCTCCTGCCCTCAGAATACCTCACATACAGTATGCAATTTGTGACTTCCTGACGTTTTGTCCAAGAATGGATGCCAGAGTTGCTCTTTACATCAAATACGAAAAAAGTTTGAGTTTTTATGCAAACTAGATACTATTAAAATTGTATCTTCTTTCAGTCTTCCAACATATTGCATTGGGTACTCATCTGTGGTCTATGCACACCACCCCCCGCCCACAGGATGGAACCAATAAATATTCATAAAACTCTACTAAAGATGTGTCAGTTCTCTCAAGTATTTACATCATGATTCATCATGGATTTCCTCTACAAGTTCATTTTATCCCAACATTTAGAGTTTTAATATCATCTGTTTTCAGTCCTGATCACTACTCGACACTGAAATCCTGTTTCTCTAATCCTCTTCTCCAACATGCAAAGTAGTTTTTTTCCCTAAAACTGTCTTCTTTTTTTTCCTATACTCCAGACCAAGTTCCACTCTGAAGCTTTCTGCGATTACTTAAGTCCACACAGCTTATTCTGTTCATTAAATTGTATTGCTCATTGTACCACATAAATTATTCATTCACCTGAGAAATGCTGTATTTGCCCTTCTTCTGCCCCCTCCCCAAACCATTTTCTTTTCTTTAGTCTTTTTTTCTTATTTACATAAAACATTTTAATACTGGCTCATAGATAAAGTAAAAGAATATTTAATATGTTATTTTGGTGGGTAGATGGCTAAATTTGGGGTAACAAAACCCAACATAAGAGTGACAAACTAAACTTATTTTTTCCTAATTTAACAGTCTGGAGAAGACAGCTTAAGATCCTAATGGAAGCACTACTTCCAGTATCATCAAGGAATCCAGATCCCTTCTACATTGCTGCTTTGCTAGATGTTAGACTTGCTTCCATGATCCAAGCTGGTTCACAACCCCAAACATATTCTAAAAAGCAGAATATAAGAAAGAGAGAAGGGAGAACAGTCTCTCCCACGAAGGACATGTTGCTTCCTCACACCACATTGTCCTAAATTTAATCAAAGCCACACATAATAGTAAAGAGAACAGAAAATATAGTGTTTATTCCAGGTATTTGTATGCCCAGTTACAAATTACGTATTCTGTCAGCAGAAGAGAAATGACTGGATGTAAGTAGACTCAAGCTCTGTTATACAAGGACTACAATGATCTCTGCCATTATTAACTCCATGGCTATCTCTCTAGTATTTTAATTTTTGCTTCCTCTACTTTAGAAATAATAAATTTTTAGTTCCTCGATCGATCCCCTCATTTTTCCCGAATCACACTATCTTTATGTCTTCAGGTGGTAACATCTATTCATTCTTCACCCTTCACCCTAAGATCACCTCATCAGGAAGTCCTGCATCAAACTGAATCTGATTATAAAGTCCAGTAGGACTCTAACTCCTTTGATACATTCATTGTACTTTTGTTTGCATGTGTAATGCTTGCTATTTTTTTATTGAGCAGTCCAATCCATAAAAACAAGTCAGTGTGACAGAAGTTCAAAGTACCTGGAGAAAAGATTTATCATAGAAAGTGAGAAAAGACTTCAATTTGAAAGTTCATTCTGGAAGCTAAATTTTGGTCTGTGTAGGCAGAGATAATGGGAAAAGGACTACAAAGAATACAACTCATTTATTGGATGAGCTGGATGTCACTGAAAGAACCAGGTTTATTTTTTTCTCACTATTGGTTCTGCAAGCTCACTCCATGGATCTATTTATCACTGTCCCTGGGATAAAATCTCAGACAGGTCCCCTACATTTTTCAGTCACTCATAGATAATTGAAATGCCCAGTTCATTCAAATAACCCCATAACTCCGGCTAGACCAACACATTTTGATAACTTTAAACTACTACCCAATTTAAACTATTTCCAGGGCCTTGGAAACCTGGATTAGAGAAGAGAAATTAGGAATAAATAACTGATTTTTATATCAATGGTAGCATTATAATGTGGCATTGGCACCCTCTAAATCACTGTTGAGTCATTGCTATTTTCTCTTTCATTGGGGAATTTTGTATATTCCACAGAAATGCTTTTGCCTGAACTCTCCAACCATAGCTCCCACAGTGCTGGCATTGGTTGGCCACTTACAAGTCCCTCATCCTCCTGTGCCTGTATTGAAATACATTTCTATGTGACCCCATTGAGTGGAATTTCTTATGAGACAACATAAGACCAGATACCTTTTTGGGGTTTCATATCTTGTCCCCAAGAAACACAGATCTTGTTCCCTTCAAACTCTTAAACTGAAGCTCATGCAAACATAAATACTTCTATTAACTCAGTTGGAAGAGACAGCTTTTACCAAATCCTTTTTCTTTTTACATGAGAAATTAGTCATGAATTCCTTAAAATTCCAAAGAAAGGGTGTTAAAACTCTCTGAGCTGTCCTTATGAAGATCTTTTCACTTGACCTGAGGTAAGGGAGTAGGAATAACTGTCCTCCTATGTTCCATGAAAGAGACTGAGAATCCAAAGCACACTTAAAAATTCTCTTCAAAGAAATCACTCCTCATCTTAATTCTCTTCTGGTATAGCTTAGATGTGGCTGATGGGATAGTAGTCCTCCTAGAATGAGCATTACTCTCTCTTAGGTGAGCTTCAGAGACAAAGAAACACCTCACTCCAGAATGAGGGAATATCTAATTCTTCCTGTAGTTATAGCCTTTGCAGCCTGAAAACTAAAAGAGAGACACTCATCTAGCATCATATTTTAAGGGCGGGGGGAAGCAAGGTTAATCAAGGAATGTCTGGTGACCCTCTATTTAGAGGTAACCCAATAAGCGCCTTGACAGAAACAGAAGATTCATTCATACAAACAAATATAAATTTGAGAGATAACGCTGAAAAGTGATTCTTAAAGATCATTCATAAGAGTTCAAATTTGAACCTAAAAGGTCAATAGAAAGTGAGAAAAGACTTCAATTTGAAAGTTCATTTTGGAAGCTAAATTTTGGTCTGTGTAGGCAGAGATAATGGGAAAAGGGATAATGGGAAACCATAGAATTTTTCTGTGAGATTATTTTTAAAAACACATTATATTCCCCATCACACTTTAGTAATCACTTCAAACCTTGAGAATGATAAAATCTGCTGTAAGGAAATTTCTATTAGTGACTCTATTATAATGTGATAGAATTGGATGGTCCCACTGGATTTACTTAACTGCATTTGGCTCAAAAATCATAGAATTTCAGAGTAAAGAAATCATGATGTACAATCTTTATTAATAATATAATGAAAACAATTTTACTTGAAATTCCTACGCCACATAAAAATAAAAATACTGATAATAAGGGCAGCATAGTATACTCTGATATAGTGTTTCAACTGAAGTCATGTAATCTAGCTGAAGGAAAGTGCAAAGCAGAAAAAAATCCACAAAATAATTTAGATAGGTCAGTATGAGTGCTTCCTTATGAACATTCTTTTGAAGAAACTATCTTTATCATAGAATTCTAAGTCTTTATAAAGCAGACTTGCTTGGGAAATCACAGGACTTGATTCTACAAGAACCAGTAAGTAAATCTGAATAATACTGGCATAGATATGATAATCAAATCCAGATCTATTAATGACACTGCCATGAGAAGCATATAAATATAAAAATAAAAGGACAAGAATAGAGCCCTAGGGGACCACACATTTTACAGTAACTGTTTCTGATGAGCTGCTACCCAATATAGTATGCTGTGTCTGCTGACAAAGATAATTACATCTCAAACCAATTTAATGCTGTCTCAGAATTCCATCTCACGTTTCTGAAAGTTCTAACAATATATCACTGTCTACTGTGTCAAAGGTGAGTGATAGATCTAACTTTGAGCGTAGGCATCCCTTCTTTCTCAGAAACTCTCACATACCACTGAATATAAACAAGTAGTCTTTGGTAATAATGGACTCCCCAAAATCCACATCAGAATTTTATCAAATATTAATCATAAATAATTGTGTTTTCAGGCAAAATATCAAACATGTTTCTGTTCTGTTTTTTTTTTTTCTAGAAGAGACAAGAACTGAAAAATCTATATGAGAATCTAGCAGGCACATGTTGATAATCTTCAAATGTTTGTTCAATGACTATATGCATACATGTTTATTTAATAGTCAATGAACTAGAGAAACAAAAGGTATGTGAAATATAGTACACTAATAGGTTATGGTATTCTCATTTCTACTAAAAATTATATTCTGTATATAATTTTTTAATATTTTATTTATTTATTTATTTATTTATTTATTTATTTGACAGAAACACAGCTAGAGAGGGAACACAAGCAGGGGGAGTGAGAGAGGGAGAAGCAGGCCTCCCGCCGAGCAGGGAGCCTGATGCGGGACTCCATCCCAGGTCTCAGGGATCATGACCTGAGCCAAAGGCAGTTGCTTAACCTACTGAGCCATCCAGGTGCCCCATATTCTGCATATAATTTCTTAATTACATGTATGAGCAGGGTCAAATAAGTCTTTAAAATAAAACAAAAAAACAAGAAAATAAAACTAAGTATATGACAAAGATTTACAAAACATGCAGAGAATTTCATGTGTGTTTCTTCAAGACTTGTTTTGAATTAACACTTTTAAGAATTAAAAATAGGAAGAAGATTTTCTACCTGTAGTGAGTATAAACCAAGGCTGTATGTTCAGGTGTTTATGCGAACAAAATTTGCTCTATTTTCTTTCAACCAATAAGTTATACTCCCCAATCCCACTGAAATGTGGTAAAGTCAGCTCTATTCATTCCATTTGCTTCCCTCCAAGATGGTGTGAGTGCCTACATTCATAAGTCAATACCACTTACCACAACAATGTGCTCTGTCTCAGTCCAATCCTGAGAGGCCCTTCAGTTTTGCCACTTCTGCTGTTTTAGTGTCCTTCTCAGCACCCAGCATCCAGTCTGCAGGGAGCTGCCACTTTCTCTGCTTGACTTAGTTCACTGCTCATTTTTGCTTATACACCAATTCTTTCTCTCCCAAAGTCCTTGGGAGTATCCTTAGCTTGAAAGACATCTCCCTCTTCTCTCTTCAAATCCTCCAGGCCACATAATTTATTCTCAGTGAAACTGGTTTTTAGTCAAGATAAACCAGGAAGGAAAATGCATTAGTTAGAAACAAGTTGAGTTGCTGTCACAAAGTTAATCAATAATACAAAGACTAAAATAATTCAATTTATTTCTCTTTCATATAATAGCCACAGATAAAAGATCTTTTACCATAGGAGCACTCTACTATCTTCAATGGAGGTGGCTCTGTTTAGGGATCAAGGTGCTTGTTCAAGGGCTCAGCTCCTCATCAATGGAAAGGAGAAAGGGACTTAGGGGAACATATTACTTTCTAGGGTCATAATTTAGAATAAGGACTGGTCTCACAGATGTATGGCCAGTGCAGTCACACAGGCCTTGTGCTCAGAAGGGAGCCCCATGCTGGACTTTAATGCTCTGCATATTATTTTTTTAATTATTAATAATTGTATCTTTGAATTTCTGTTTTACAAGAGATGTTCCAAGGGACAATGGAGCATGTGCTAGGGGCATGAGGCTTGCCTCACTATTGATTCTACTTCCCTGTGTTCTCCCCTCTTGAGACATCTTGGACACTCTCAGCCTCACCCCACTCAGCAACTGCTGCTGTCCTTCACACCCAACGGGGTCATTTCTATTATAAATACAGGGATATTTTTTGTATTATGTTCACTAAGCCAAAACTATAGTACATGATTAGATTTTGTTGTAGTGTTCAATGATTCATTAGTTGCGTATAACTGCCAAGGCTCATCACACCATGTGCTCTCCTCAATACCCATCACCTGGTTAGTCCATACCCCCACCCCTCTCCCTTCTGTAAACCTCAGTTTGTTTCCTGGAGCCAATAGTCTCTCATGGTTTGTCTCCTCTGATTTATTCCCATTCAGTTGTCCTTCCCTTCCCCTGTGGTCCTCTATCTTATTCCTTATATTCCACATATGACTGAAACATATGATAACTGTCTTTCTCTGCTTGACTTAGTTCACTTGGCATAATACCCTCCAGTTCCATCCATGTCGATGAGAATGATAGGTATTCATTCTTTCTGATGGCTGAGTAATATTCCATTATATATATAAACCCCATCTTCTTTCACTTTATAGAAGCTGTCAGTCTGTTTTTCTGCATTGTTATCATCAACATATGGGAGGTGCGGTTGCTCTGCATCATCATCACACTTGATATTGTCATTATTTTTTTTTTATTTTAGCCAGTTTCATAGGTGTGTAGTGGTATCTAGTTTTGGCTGCAATTTGAAATTTCCTAGTGGAAAATCATGTTGAATGTACTTTATGCACTTATCTTCCATATTTATATCCTCCTTGGTGAAATATTTGTACAAGTTTTGGCCTATATTTTAATTGGGTTCTCTTATTGTTGAGCTCTAGGAAGTCTTAATATTTTCTGAATATAAATTACTTGTCAGATATATGACTGCCAAATATTTTCTCCTGGTCTCTAACTTGCCTTTTCATTCTCTTGGATGATGATTAACAAGGAAAATATTCTTAATTTAGATGAAGTCAATTTTTCTGTTGTTTTTCCTTTATGGTTTATGTTTTCAACCATTTCCAAAATTTCTTGGCCTAACCCCAACTGAGAAAGATTGCCTCCTCTGCTTTTTATTAAGAGTTTACAGATTCATGTTTTGTATTTAGATAATATGATTCATTTTGTATTGATTTTTATATAAGGAAAGAGGTTTAAGTCCAGGTTTATGCATTTGCAAATGGATGACCAATTGTTCTAATGCTGTTTATTAAGAATACCAATCTTCTCTGTTTAATTGCTCTGCACCTTTGTCAATAATAAGATATCGATATTCATGTAGGTCTATTTCTTTACTTTCAATGTGGTTCCATTGTTTCTTTTGTATGTCTTTTCACCATTACTACACTGTCTTCATTAGTATCTATAATGTCTATTGATCAATTATTTTTTTATTCAAATAAGTTTTTTAGGAGCATGTTTTCTGTGGGCATCCAGTGTTATCAGAGCCCTTGGAGAAAAGAAGGTTTGATTTGGTTGAGATGGGGAAATGGTTAGAGAAGACAATGCTTATCAGCATGTACAGAGTGTATATGTGGACCCAACCTCCAAGGTTGGCATAAGGAGTGTATCTAGAAGAGAGTGGATACTAAAAGCTGATATTGCTCACTTGAAAATGAACATCAATCATTCTTGTGTATCCTGATGGAATTTCACTCTATTCCTGTGCAGCCTAATCCACAAAAGATACTGAAGGGCACAATATAGATTCTAGATATCTAGAATTCTTTTCTACACAACTCCCTTTACTTTGGAACTATTTGCTAACATTTCTAGCTATCTCAGTTTCCCTGAACTTCAATTTCCATCTCCTAAACTCAACAAGGTAACCAAACTCTGTTGGATTCTCTCTGGTGTTCCCACTATCTGAAAACTATCATCAATCAGAAATCCTAAGTGATATTAAGGCTTACCATCTTAGTTTTCTTTTTCTCAAGGATAAGTCCTTTACATCCTTTACTGTCACTGTCCAATGTATGAAAACAGTTGCTTCATATACTTCTGCTTTCTAGTTGTTTACCTTAGAAGGTTAAGGTAAATAGTTGTTTCTCAATCATAACAGGAAACAAAAGTCTATTCTTTACATTACTGAATGTTAGATTATGTGTGTGTGCATGTTTGTGTGAATAAAAAATAGAATTGTTATAAATATTTATATTCAGATATTTGAATGAACATAACTTTTCTCCACATGGTTGCTAGATTGGGTAATGGTATGGGAACTTTCTAAGATATACTTCTGTAGAGTGGTTGAACCATTTTCATTCTCATTACCAATGGATGCCAGATCCCATCTGCTCCATATTTATATGATTGGTATCATATTTTTATTTATTTTTTATTTTTTTCCATTCTACGCAGTGTGACTTTAGATTACATTTTGCTAATGGTTAATGATATTGAGCATTTTTTGTTTGCTTACTTTCCATCTGTATATTTTCTCTGGTGATGAGTCTGTTTAAATCATTTAAACATAATTTTAATTGAGATGTTTGCTTCTTGTTATTGTTTTGAGAGTTCTTTATATATTCTGGATACAAATGCTATACCAGATGCAAATATTTACAAATATTTTCACCAAGTTTTTGGCTCATGTTTTCATCCCCTTACCAGTGTCTTTCAAAGAATATATATTTAATTTTGATAAAATTTAACTCAGCAATTTTTTTAACAGATCATGCTCTTTTTGTTGTTTTACCTAAGGAATCTTTACCTAAGTCAGGATCACAAAGAGTCTTTCCTATCTTTTTCTTCTTGAAGTTTTCTAGTTGTGTGCATTACATTTAGTTATATTATCCATTTTGAGTTAATCTTTGCTATGTATAAAGTTCTTTTTTTAACATGTAGAGATCCAATATTTCCAGCCCAATTTTTGAAATCACAATCATTTCTTTATTGAAATGCCTTTATATCACTCTCAAAATTCAACTAATTATATTAGTGTAGGTTTATTTCTGGACTCTGTATTATGTTCCTTTCACCAAACATCTATCATTTTATTAATATTATACTGACTAGATTATTGAAATTTCCTGGTAAGTCTTAAAACAAGGTAGTGTAACTTCTAAACTTCATTTTTTTTTATTTTTGTTTATGCTTTTCTAGTTACAGTGTTTTCCTAAATACTTATCAGAGTCAATTTGATAATCCAGTCTTAATGGTTTTTTTTTTTTTTTTGAGAGAACTGCTTTGAATCTATGCATTATTTTGGAGAGAAGTGACATCTAAACAATATTGAGTTTTCCAACTCATAAACACATATTTCTCCATTTGTGTCTTCCATGATTTCTTCCATTTGTGTTTTATAGTTTTCAGTAACAAGTCTTACATATACTTTATTGGATTTGTATATAAGCATATTATTTTCAGCACAATTACAAGTAATGTACTTTAAATTTCCAATTGCTGTTAGACTATAGAAATAATTGATTTATATTGGCTTAGTATTCTACAACCCTGTTAAACTCACTTATTACTTTTAATAATTTTTCCATAGATTCTTTGAATTTTTCTATGTAGGTGACATGTTGTCTGTGAATGGAAAGACTTTTAGTGCTTTTTCTCCCCCAAATTGTGTTTTTAATATATTTTTTACCTCTACTGTATGTTAGAACTTCCAATAGTATGTTGAATAGGAATAGTAAGGACATTTCTTCCTTAGCCTAAATCTTAGGTGAGAAGTATTTAGTCTTAAACCATTAAATACAATGTTATCTAAAAGATTTTGCAAGGATGTCCTTTATCAGTATGAGGACACCCGCTTTTACTCATGGTTTGCTGAGTTTTCAGTCATGAATCAATACTGAATTTGGTCAAATGCTTTTTCTGCATCTATTGAGATTGGGGTATGTTGGTAAATGATTAACAACTGACATTCTGGGGAGAAGAAAACTCTGAATAGTGCTCCTATGAACATTCACATGCAAGTATCTACTTATATATCTGTCTTCAATTCAGTGTTAGTGTGACATGGTTTTTTTTCATGCTTTTATATTTAACTATTTTTGGATTTGCATTTTTGTAGGCAACATATGATTAGGTTTTTCTTTTTTAACTCATCTGAAAAAACAAACATTTGTTTTAAATTTATTTGAGCTGTTTAGCCATTTATATTTAATGTATTATTGACAATCTTTAGTTTAAATATACAGATATCTATTTGTAGTTTATGATATCATCTTTTTCTTGCACATTTTTTCCTTTTGTCCTGTCTCCTTTTGGATTAATTTTATCTCTCTTATGATTCCATCTTAATCATAAGTAGCTTATTAGCTACTTTTTTTTTAGATCATTTAAGGTTGAGGACCTATATCTGTATCAAATATTCCTTCAAGTCGTGTTACACCATCTTAAATAGAGCATAGAAATATTGAAACAGTATTATTTCAATAAGCTCCTTCTTGGCTTTTGTGTTACTGTCATACATTTGTTTCTATATAAGCTATAATCCCTATAATACATTATTATTTTTTGTTTTAAGCTTTCAGTTATCTTCTAACATGATTTTTTAAATAAAAATTAATTATCTTACATGTATCCTACCTTATTATATTACCATAAATAATTATATTTAATCATTATATACTTGCCTTTCTAATGCTCTTCATCTTTTTGTAGATCCATAGTTCCAGATAGACCTTTTTTTCTTTCTGATGGTTGGACTTTTTTTTTCAATTACTTCATTCAAAACTGAAGGCAAAATAAGGATTATTTAAGATATCTACAAATGTAAAGCATTCACCATTGCATACTTCTATCCAACAAAAATATAATGCAAAACACATATATAACCTTTAATATTATAATACTGACAAAGCTTAAAAGATTGAGATCAATTTTAATAATATATTTTACTTGACCCAATGTAACCAAACGTTATTTAAAAATAACAAAATATTTCACATTATTTTTTGCAGTAAATCCTCAATACCTGAGGTGAATTTTACAATTATAGCATATCCTAATTTGGCATAGTCACATTTCCAGTACTCAAAAACCAGACACAGTACTGGCTATTGTTTCAGACATCACAGGTCTAAACTATCATGATTAGCTTAAAATAACCATGGTCACTTTCCTAAGGTTGGAAATAGAACCCCAGGCAAGACAGAATGTACTTAATGTATATTTTATAAGTAACTAACAATGTGTAGGACCAAAAACTCATATCTCCTTTTCCTATGACTTCTCAGTCATAATAATTATAACAATTATACCATTCTGAATGTATGAGCATCTTGGATTTATGTTGCCTAAAATTTTTGATAAGGTAGGACATTATCTCCAAGGGGCAATGGAACCAGCTGACCAAGCTTTATGTGGCAACAACTTACCACCACTTTCCTAAATTCTATATAATACAAAAAATCTGGACAAATTATCCATGTACTGCATGTACCTAGTATCTGGCCCAAATATCTAAACAATATTGAGTTTATGTGCTGACACAGATCTTCTGCTCATGACCTAATTGTTGAAGCCATTCAATTCTCTAAGAAACCTTTCTCTAAGGTCTTGCAAGCAAATAAGTATAACTTACTCAAATCTCCAAATCCTCAAGTTCTTTGGTTAGCCCTTTGCACTGCATGTACTGAGGTGTTAGAGTGAAGAGGAAAGATTTACTTGGTTGATAAATGTCCTGGGATTTTTTTTCTTTTTTCTTTTTTCTTTTTTCTTTTTTCTTTTTTATTATGTTCAATTAACCAGCACATAGTACATCCTAGCACTTTGTTGTAGTGTTCAATGATTCATTAGTCACATATAATACCCAGGGTTCATCCCAACACGTGCCCCCCTTAATACCCATCACCTGGTCACCTCAAGCCACCTGCCTCCTCTCTGTAACCCTCAGTTTGGTTTCCACAGTCTCTCATTGTTTGTCTCTCTCTCTGATTTCTTACCATTCAGTTTTACCTTCCTTTCCCTGTGATCCTCTATGCTAGTCCTTGTATTCCACATATGAGATAAACCTCCTATTAAACTGAAACAGTATGTCTACTCTGGAACATGCTTCTTTGAAAGACATGAAGGGTGACATTTAAAAGTAATGCTCCCAGTAGTCTAGCAGATTCTCTGATAAAAGATCTCCCTTCACAGAACTATTGAGGCTTTATACTAAAATATCCAAACATTTAAAACAATATTTTAATATGATAACCCATGTATATATAGTCACCTCACAAGAAGCAAATATTTAAGTAGTAAAATTTGAGATCTGATATGGAAGCAGACGAAATGCATGCAGTGCATTGCTGTCCAACATCCTTCATCTTCTAATTTTATTTTTAGAAAAAAAAAAGGATAGTTCTTTACCTCTTTCAAAATTACATAGAAAAGGATTACTAGATACATTTCTGTGTAGAATAACTTTCTCTTATAGTGCGATATTTGGAAAACTCTATAGTGTAGTGGTTATGTTTGAGTTCTAAAATCAGCCTCACATGTAGCTAAATCCTAGTTCCAACAAATACTAGTTCTATTGAATGGGAAGATTTCTTTCTTTACATCGGTTTTCTCATATGTATAATAGATGACATATAGTACAGATAATGTTGATATTCTATAAAATAATAGGATTAAATGACATCACATCCATAAAATACACATCATAGTGCTTGTCATTGAAAAAGCTCAATAAATATTATCTCTGTATCTGTTTGGTTCACTGCTTGATATCTTGGCAATGGGTCATTTTTATTGCTTTTTGTGGTGTGTCCTATATTTTTGTTTAAATATTAGACATTAAATGTAGAAGAGCAGTAGAGAATGAAGCAAATAGAATTTATGAGGGGAAAACCTGTGCTGCTTTTTTTTTTTTCTTTCATTAGGCCATTCAGGAGAATGGTTGAGTTATTCTAGTCAATAGTTGAGCTGGGTTTGGGATTGGTTATTAGCTCAGTTTCCATTTTTACTGCTACACCAGCAACTTCAAATTCTTCCATAAGTGGACCACTGCTTTCTCATACTTTGATGTAACTAGAAGTGCCAGAAAAAGTTTTTCTCAGTTTTCTTGTCCCACCCTTAGCTTCCAGAAGACCGTACATCCCTGTACCACAGAGAGGGAGTTTTGTCTTATTCTTTCTCCTTTCTCAGTTGCACTTTGCTACTCTTTAATATATGGGGTGAAGGGCAAGGACTTTCTAAGTTCTCCTGCTCAAGCCTCAGTTTTAGGCAAATCCTGTATGCTGGGACTGCTTCTGCTTTTACTTCTCATTGGAGAGTCTTGTCACCCTCTAAAATTCAGGTCATCTGGTTGCATTGTAACTACAGCTTTATAACACCACCCCCCAAGTTATAACTTCAAGTATATAAAGTACCTAGATTTCATTTTTGTTGTTGTTCTTAGAACGTGACATTCTCTTGTGACTTACTACATCCTAACAGAAACATGTAAACTGAAACTCCTTTGTAAAGATAGAGTCACATGACACTTTATGTAGGCAAGGTGCTTGGTAAATATTTCAAATCAAGCTCAACTATGGAGTGTACTTAAATTCAGAAGTTGAATTTCTGTATTCTCAAAGAAACACTGTCATTTTATAATTCAATAAACTAAACTGAATTAAACTATCCATAGCAGCCTTACATAATAAATATTATTACACGTAGACATGTATACAAGACATGATATCCAAATATGTTTTTAGTGGTGGCAATATACCTTTGTTATCAATATTTTCATTCAATTGCAGCACTAAAAAAACCTCAAAGTCTTTATACTATGGAAAAAATAAATGCTTTCTGGAAAATCAATTAAAAGTTTAATAAATTTTATAACAGTTAACTTCTAGCAGCTTACAACTTATTTAAATAAAGTTAAAGTCATGATCTAGTTTATAGGATAAAAATAATCAGTTGAAATATTTTAGAATCTTTAGCCAGTATATTATTCATATTCAGAGACCAAATGAAACTCAGGTTGTTTTTCAATATTCATCAGTGGGTTATGTAGGAGTAATTTTTTTAATGGAGAAATATAAAATAATATTTATGTGATGAGAAATCTTTTTATCAAAATAAAAAATAATAATATTAAATTGTTCTGCATTAACCATAACTGAATTAAAATACTCTTAATTAAACCCCTCTTAGATTACATTATAATGTGATGCCAAAAGAAACATTTTAGAAAACATGTATTTGAGGGAAATGCTCCATAAAGGGAGCTAAGCTTGAAGTCTTACATACTGACTTGCTCTGAAAAAGCATATAGATAAAAGTTAGCAAGACCACCTCACAAATCTTTATCAAGGGTTTCTCAACCTCATCACTATTGACTAGATAGGTGATGTGGGAGCTGTCCTGTGTCTTACAGATTATTTAGTAGCATTCCTGACCTTTACCCCTTAGGTGCCAGTAGTATGTATCAATAGTAAAAGCATTACCAAATGTCCCCTTGGTGTGCAGTGGTGAATATACTCCTAATTGTGAACCATACTAGTCCTCGGCAAAACTAGTCCCCAGCACCAGTTAAACCTGAAGCATCCATCCAAAAGTAAAGTCTCAAACTCAGAAATGAAACTGCCAGAATGCCTAATGATCTCTATATTCAAATACATACATATGCAAATGTGTGTATCACGATTTTTTAAAAGTCCACAGGATAGTCACTGAAAGGAAATTAAAATGAAGTGGTCAGAGGAAGGCTGGGAAGATGGCAGAACAGGACAACTTTAAGCTCACCTTCTTTCACAGATACAACTAGATAACACTAACATCAGCATAAATAACCTAGAAAATGACCCAAAGTCTGGCAGAACAAACTCCACAACTAAAAGTAGAAAAGAAGCCACAGTGAAGAAAATAGGAAGGGTAGAGTTGCAGTATAGAGGGAAAAGGACTGTGGCTATCTCTAGTTGGGAGTGACCCAGGGGCATGGTGAAGGGTGAGAAACAGACTATCATACAGGGGGATGTGCATAGAGAAGAGGAATCCCCATAATATCTGCTTTAAAAGTGAGAGGGGCTGCATTTCATGAGTTCTTACAACCAGCAGAATTTAAAATCTAGAATTTTAGAAATCAGCAGGCTCAGTCAGCTCTGAGAGAGCTTAGAGGGTATCAGGAAGCTGAGTCCCTGTCTTTAAAAAGACAGCAGGACAAATAGTCAGCAAAGGTACAGCACAGAAGCAGCAGCTTGAAAATGCCCAGGGCACCTGGGAGGGGCATTTATTTACTCCTTGTAGTTTCACCAGAAAGACGGAGATCTCAGGGAGACACTTCCAGGAACAGAGGAGCTAACAGGCACACTTTCCTTTCCCAACTCCTTGATATAAACACACAGCCACTGTGGGAACCAGTAGGGCCCCTGCACTCACTACCTAACTTGCTTACACCCAGCTCCGCCCCACCGCATACCCTCCCACCCCCCCACCCCACCTGTACTTCAGTGGATCTGCCCTTTCCAGTCACAACAGTTGTGCTTGCTCAGTCCTGGTGCTGTAGGTCCCCTCCCAAAAAAGACCAGTTCATACCTACCCTGCCAACACTGTGTCTCCCAACCCAGGGCCTCAGTCTCAGTGGTGGCAGTGGGAGGTCTCATTCCACAAGTAGACCAGCACAACCTTGTTAAGATGGATCCCAGCCACTGAGGGACCAGATAGAGCCCAAAACTGGCAAAGAGAGCCTCTGCAGACAACAGATTTGAAGAAAAAGCAGCCTGGGTGGCTAAGTGGGTTAAACTTCTGCCTTTGGGGCAGGTCATGATCTCAGGGTCCTGGGTCCAGGGAGCCAGCTTCCTCCTCTCTCTCTGCCTGCCTCTCTGCTTACTTGTAATATCTCTCTCTCTCTCTCTGTCAAATAAATAAATAAAATATTTTAAAAAAAGAAAGAAAGAAATGATACAGAAACTTAAAACAATGATAATACAGATCAATAAAAACAGGAGCTAGTTCTTTGAAAAGATCAACACAATTGATAAACAAAAGGAGAAGAGAGAGGAAAGGAGAGGAGAAAGGAGGGGAGGGGAAGAGAAGGGGAGGGGAGGGGAAGGGAAGAGAAGAATGGAAGGGGAGGGAAGGGAAGGGAAGAGAATGAAGGGAAGAGAAGGAAAAGGGAAAGAATGAAGGGAAGGGGAGGAAATAAAGAAATAAAAAAAGAGAGATGGAGGAAGGAAGGAAGGAAGGAAGGAAGGAAGGAAGGTTGGTTAGAAACAGAAAGAGAGAGAGAGGACTCAAATTGGAAAACCGAGAAGAAATGGGTAAATTCCTAGAAATATATAATTTACCAAAATTGAAACAGGAAGAAATAGAAAAAGTTGAACCCACCAATAGCCAGCAATGAAATTGAATTAGTAATTAAAAAAACAAACAAACAAACAAACAAACAAAAACTCTGTGAAAAAGTCCAGGACCAGATGGCTTCACAGGTGAATCCTACCAAATGTTTAAAGAAGTGTTACTGCCTTTACTTCTCAAACTATTCCAAAAAAAGGAAAGGAAAGAGAACTTCTAAATTCATTCTATAAGACCAACATTACTCGAATATGAAAACTAGATAAAGACACCACAAAAAAAGATAACTGCAGGCCAATATCCCTGATGAATACAGATGCAAAACCCTCAACAAAATACTAGCAAAACAAATCCAACAATATACTAAAAAAAAACTACTCACCATTATCAAGTGGGATTTATTCCCAGGATTCAAAAATGGTTCAAAATTTTCAAATCAATCAGCATGACATAGAACATCCATAAGAGAAATGATAGAAATCATTTGATCATTTCAATACATTCAGAAAAGTCATTTGACAAAGTACAACATCCATTCATGACTAAAAAAAAAAAAAACCCTCAATAAAGTAGCTTTTGAACAACATTTTTCTGGATATATCTCCTAAGGCATGGGAAATAAAAGTTAAAATAAACTACTGGAACTTCATCAAGATAAAATCCACTGCAAAGCAAAGGAAACAATCAACAAAACTAAAATACAACCCACTGGATGGGAGAAGATATTTATAAATGACATATCCAGTAAAGAGTTAGTGTCCAAAATATATAAATAACTGACACAATTCAACACCCAAAAAATAACCCAATTAAAAAATGGACAGAAGACATAAGCAGACATTTCTCCAAAGAAGACATCCAGATGGCCAACAGACACATGAAAATATGCTCAACATCACTCATAATCAGGGAAATGCAAATTAAAACTACAATGAGTTTGACGTCACACCTGTCAGAATAGCTAAAATCAAAAATATAAGAAACAACAAGTGCTGGCAAGCATGTAGAGAAAAAGGAACCCTTGTGCACTGTTGATAGGAATGCACACTTGTGCAACCACTGTGGAAGACAGTAGAGAGGTTCCTCAAAAAGTTAAGAAGAGAAATACTCTATGACCTAGTAATTACACTACTGGGTGTTTACCCGAAAAGATATAAAAACATGAATTACAAGAGATACATGAACCTCTGTTTATTGCAGCATTATTTACAATAGCCAAATTATGGAAGCAGCTCTAGTGTCTGTCACTAGATGAATGGCTAAAGAAGAGGTGGTGTATGTGTGTGTGTATAATGCTAAGTGAAATAAGTCAATCAGAAAAAGCCAAATACCATATGATTTCACTCAAATGTGAAACTTAAGAAAGAAAACAAAAGAAAAAAGAAAGACAAACCAAAAACGGGCTCTTAACTAGAGAGACCAAACAGATGGTTACCAGAGAGTAGGTGCCCAGGGGATAGATGAAATAGGTGAAGGGGATTAAAGAGTGCACTTATCTTGATGAGCATTGAATAATATAAAGAACTGCTGAATCACTATATTGCACACCTGAAACTAATACAGCACTGCATGTTAACTATAATGGAATTAAAATTAAAAGAAACAATAAAAAATGAAGTGGCCATCACATAAGTTTTGTCAGGAGACTTCTGTAAACTTGGACAAAAGTAGTCACTTAAAACATAGGCATTTAAATGGAGAATGTGGTGTTCTAGTGTCTGGGACTCAAGACATGCACATATTGGGGCGCCTGGGTGGCTCAGTCAGTTAAGCACATGTCTTCAGCTCATGTCATGATCCCAAGGTCCTGTAATGGAGCCCCACATCAGGCTACCTGCTCAGCAAGGGGGTCTGCTTCTCTCTCTCCCTCTGCCACTCCCCCTGTTTGTGCTTTCTCTCTGTCAAATAAATAAATAAATAAAATCTTTTTAAAAAAGTATGCATGTATTGTACAATGACCTACATCACACTAATTATGTCATTTCTTGGACAGCATACAATTTAGGCTTACAAAAAAACCCACACAGACTTGGTTTCCACATAACATCGTTTTACTGTTCAGACTTCAGGGAGTTTGTTTTCTTGTGAAATGGAAAATAAAATGAAAGTTGGAATTTATAAAAGCAATAATGAAACTAGAACTGAAAAATTGCCTATAAAATGGTAAATGAAAGTTTAAAAATCCAAAAAAATCAATACATTTTTGCCTGCTTGGCCTCATCACATGCATTTGAGGCTGCAACAGGGTAAAAAAAAAATTATGCATAGCTTATCTCAGCCTCCTCTTCCCAGAACCCTACTAGCATCCCACACCAGGCTTCACGTGTTCAGTCAAGTTTTCCTCACCTTCCTCCACCTTCTGAGGAGGGAATGTCTCAAACAAGTTCCTGAAGATTTCAAAAGTGAGAAGGGACAAGTGGTGAAGAAAAGGGATAAAGCCTACCTGCAGGTGAAGTTGTTATAATAATAAAAGCATGAGAGAGGAAGAAGAGAGGACAGAAGAGAGAAGAAAACAGTTTTTCAAGTCTGAGGTAGAAATTATTTGAGTGGGACTTCGAAAATGAGAGGGTTTTCAGCCAATGAAGAGTATGAGAACTTCAGGAATGGAGGAAAGACCCATAAGAACTACAGCAGGTGTTTTAAATTGGGTCTACTCTAAACTTTTCTTCCCTCTTCTTCACTACTTATTTATTTTTATTTTTTATTAACATATAAAGTATTATTTGCTTCAGGAGTACAGGTCTTTGAATCATCAGTCTTACACAATTCACAGCACTCACCATAGCACATACCCTCCCCAATGTCCATAACCCAGCCACCCTATCTCTCCCCTCTTCACCCCCAAGCAACCCTCAGTTTGTTTCCTGAGATTGATCTCTTATGTTTTTTCTTCCTCCCTGGTCCCATCTTATCGCATTTTTTCCCTCCCTACCCCTCATCACCCCTCCCCCATCCTACCTCTCAAGTTCCTCATATCAGAGAGACCATATGATAATTGTCTTTCTCTAATTGACTTATTTCACTCAGCATAATACCTTCCAGTTCCATCCACAACATTATAAATGGCAGGATTTCATTCTTTTTGATGGCTGCATAGTATTCCTGTGTATATGTGTGTGTGTGTGTGTGTGTGTGTGTGTGTGTGTGTGTGTGTTACAGCTTCTTTATCCGTTCATCTGTTGATGGACTAAAGTTTTCTGAAAGATGTAAGTTAAGGTTAGAATTTCTTTTTTTAATTACTTCCAGTCCCATGTGCTTTGTTTCTCTGAATGTGATCCCTTGAAGAATCTGGAACAATTAAACCTCAGACTTAGTAAAGGTAAATTTATACTGATGGAATTCCTATAGTGAGGTAAGCGGAGCAATATCAATTAAAAAAAATGAATGTTAAGTCACTGAGAAGTGGGAATGTTACTTGAGAACTCCATAAATGTGGATAATAAAACAGTTTCCTTGGCTTTCCTTCCTCTCCTATGGCTGCATTGATTTAATCTTGGTGCTCATGAGGAATCACTATCTGGGAATAAGTACAAGGGTGTTCTGTTATAGAGCAGCTCTGAGATCAATCAGAAGACACCTCAGTATTTCCAGGACTAGACACATGAAATTCAACCAGTACACCTTTGATTCCATATAATACTGCTTGGTTCTTTGTGGAATTCTGATCAATTCTTGCTGCTTACGAGGTAAAACTTTGTTAATCTGAATTATTAGCCAGTGTAATGCAATTCTAGTCCTTGACCTGTGGGTCAGAGGAGGATGTTAATCACATTTAACCTCTGATATCTGTCAAGTGCTGTCTGTACTTATTTGAACCTCAAATTGGCTGATGAGATGAAATGCTTAATTTATAATGCATTATGAGTACATTTTAACTGGGCATCTTAATACTGTGATTTTTTTTTTGTAAGGTTATATTTACACTTGTGCTTCAGGCTAGAATCTTAACATATGATGGTTAATACACTGAAAGGGAAATCATTATCATCCAGGACCAGGAACATACTGGAATAAATAAGAAATAGTGATGGGGTAGAAATGGCAATACCACAGTGTCTTCTAAATACATAATTTTCCCTACATAAGTAACAGAATCGGCCACTAAGGACAAAATTATTATCTTGGTACATAGACATGTTCAGAGAGTTAATTATCTATTAGGTTCCTAAAGTAAAATCCTATGCCAAGGGAAGGTATCATCACAGTGAGCAGATAGAGTGTCAAAAGTTGTATCTGATGCCACTCTGTAGAAATGGCAAGCATGTATTCGCAAATTCAATTTGTGTTTGCATGTTTAGATGGCTTCAAAAGATAAAATCCACATCCAGAGTACCGTTTCTCAGAGCTTTTATGAGCTTTACTGCATGCACACTCTTGCATTTAGTTCACGATGTGGTTTTCAATTATTTGCCCTCAAATGAATTTTTCTCTAATAAACTTCACACCTCCAAAACCACTACCTTTTTCCTAAGTAGAAAATTGTTAAAGAAATGTAAGTTATATTTACACTTTGGCACTATTCTTATTATATTTAAAACATAAACTTGTAAGTTTGGGCTTTTCACCATGTAGGATACAACTGGTGGATTCTTTTTTTCTCCCTTTTTTTAGGTGTGTGTGTTGGGGGAGAGAGGCATTTATTTACTTTCATTACTTTTTTGTTTATATTTTCTTACTTTTGTGTATTAAAAGGCTTTATTATTTTCCCCAAACATAAGACTCTGAATCATAGGTATCAAAACCACCAGGAAAACTAATGCTTTCATTTAGAGAAAATTGTTAAAGAAATCATCCCTCATTATGTTCAATATATTTTTCACAAAATATATGCTATACACATTTTTCTAAACTTTCAAAAATATTTTATTTATATTTTCATATAGACTTAACAGTTACTTATTACTGAGGTATATATATGTGTGTATATATGGGATCTTCCATCAATCTCCAGCTTCCTCGATTTTGTTCTCAAAATGCATTTTCGTATTGCTCAGGACCTCGTGCCCACAAAAGTGAAGATTCAACCCAATGTTCCTTTGACTTCCCCACTTCCCAGGTTTCTGCCTCAAGACTCAATGAACTAATAGTCATTTGTGTGACCCTTAAAACAATGACAAGGTGCCTTAATCCTGAGGGTCTCAACAGGGACAGAATTTGCCAGAATTAGCTGAGGAGACTTTTTTTTAACTTCATATATCTGTCTCCTTCTGTCCTATCCCCAAACTGAAATTTCTAAAAAAAAACTTATATCTGTAAACAATATTATTTTCCTTTACAGAAATTTTATCCACATGATTTTAATGCTGCAATCAATATACCTCACCTCTGAAGTATTTAACCAAAGAAGATATTTATTGATAGTATGTTGGTTCGTTCAAAGAATTATTGGACAGTCCAATTAGTAGATTCAGAATTGGCCAAACCTAAAAAATCTAGGCAATATCCAGCACAGCAATCAAAATCATATCCCAAATGAGAATACTGCTGGCCACCGAATACCAGATGCTGCCCCTTGCACTCCACTGTGACCAGCTCTTACCGCTCTGCAGGAACACTGCCCGCCTTCCTTTGCTGTTCATGGAATGTGAATGCTCTCAACCCTACACCATCTACCATAAAAATGGATTCTCATCCTTGCTCTTTGGTTTACTGGTTCCTAATTCGGAATCTGGGGTGATGTATCTAATTGGCCCACACAAACCAGAAGAGGTTTTCTGGAGAAACTGAGTACCTGGCACTTTGATCTTTTATGGAGGATTTTCAAAATAAAGAAGTTCGAATGATGGACTTTGAACAAAGAAGTATGAGTATTTCACTTTGAGTCCCTGCTAATATAATGCAGTGTACACTATGTACTTTTAAATAAACAAAGTTGTTAATTAGAGTTTACTAGAAGTTTTTAACTTAAAAATTGGTATTCTAAAGCACTGGTTCATCATACACAAATAGATATAAGCTTCATTCAAACAAAGAAGAGAAAACAAACCTAGTAATAAGAAAAGCATATATCATTCCAGAACAGCAAGCATCTTTATTTTGCATTTGTTCTACCAACCTATATATATACTATAAATCTTAATTTGTCCTTTATTTTTCATATAACAAAAATGGTGTTGGCCTAACAATAAGGAGGCCTGAATTCAGTCAGCTATGCAACTAAAATGTACTGTGCTCCCTTGGGTGGTCATTTATTCTGTGTGTCATTGTCCAGTTTCATGAAACAGGTACATTAATGCAGGGTCAAAATACCTCTCAGAATTCTTAAGAGAAACTAATAATAACCTTCTCTTGGCTGGCTCCTTCTCACTTTAGAGTCCCCTCACCACAGTACTCACCCAGTGGTACTCTACTAAATCAGCCCCTACTAGAAACTCATTCTCTTGTCAATCTGATTCAGTTGGTTTCTTTTATCACTCTCCAAAAACATCTTGTTGATTTAATTGTTTCCTGATTGCCTTTCTGCCGTGAGAATTTAAGTTTCCAGGGACAGGGATAAAGTCTAACCGACCAATGTGTCACCTCCATCTAGAACTGAGCCCAACACACAAAAGACACTTAAATATCTGTCAACAAATAGATGAATGAGATAAAAGATATGAAAGCACTTTGGGGAAGTTAAAATATCTATTAAAATTAAAATATTAAAAAATTTATCTTTCAAGAGTTATCAAAAAATAGTATTTTTGGGCACCTGGCTCAGTGGGGTAAGCCTCTGCCTTCGGCTCAGGGCATGATCTCAGAATCCTGGGATTGAGGCCCACATCTGGCTCTCTGCTTGGCAGGGAGCCTGCTTCCTCCTCTCTCTCTGCCTGCCTCTTTGCCTACTTGTGATCTCTTTCTCTCAAATAAATAAATAAAATATTTTTTAAAAATAGTGTTTTTCATCTAAATCAGTTACATCTGTTGTCAATTCTGTTCTCAACAAAAAATTAAATATTTTAGCAAATAATATGGCTCCTCTTCTGATTCTGGCACCAGAAATGTATTTTACATACATCTAAAGAATAGCACATAAAAGATTTTATGTGTCTCTTTCAAAATATTTTCCCTCCCTATAAATAGAAGTTTTCTGTTATATGGACAAGTTCCCTGTATGAATAATACAAGATTAGAGGAGGACAATGGACATCTACTTCTCTTTCCTTGGTGTTACGGTTCACCTAATACACTCTCACTCTTTCTTCTTTACAATGATATACCATTGCCACTGGCCTTCTAAATGCTCCTTTAATTTCTTCTTCCTGCTGCACTACATGATTTTTATGAGGATGAACAAAGAATTACTAGTCCATTTCGATCAGCAGTAAATCTCCCTTTTGCCCTTGTTGCTTAACTGTACTTTTAGTCTTATTTTCTGAAAATGATTAATTCAAGTGGAAAGGTAGTATATTGTCACATCCTTGGATTTTACTTCTTCTTTCTGACTAACTGCTGCATGGGTGCAACTCATATGCATTGAACTTGGCCCAGGTTTTGACACTTTCCTTGTGCATTAGGCTAAACCAGGAGTACAGAGTCAATGAAACAGTCAGGACACATGGTATCTACCCAAATTCTAATATTACCTTTCTTTATTAACTTGCATAAATTACTTTCCTCTTTGACCAGTTTCACTGCTTGTGGTATGAGAATGGAAGTTAAGAAAAGTCTACATTTTCCTAGGAAATTCATACTGTAAAGTTTGATAAATGTAACCTGGGATATTTCCTTAAGATTCAGATTATCTACCTTCAAAGTGGACATAAAAATAATTTAATGGTATTCCGCACAGACATAAAAACAACTCAAGAATTATTTCCTCATTTTAATATATGGAAAATAGGTATTTGTAAGAAAGCTTAAGTACATAAGAAACAATTTGGTCAACTGACGTTGAAAAAGCAGTGTGATATACTGATAGCTAAAATACCAATCTGAGAATTAAATTCTTCAGGTGTCATTTCTAGCAATATCAAGTGATTGCTTTATGGCCTGACAGCAGTAACTTAAAGTTTTGGGGTCTCAGTTTCCTACCTGTAATCTGAGAAGCCTTCTGGATTTAAAAGCACTGGTCACTAGTAGAATCTCCAATGAGATAGGTTATGGCTTTCACACAAGAAGTGGGTCTAAGGCCTTCTCTAGCATATTAACATGTAGAAGAAACACAGCAACTGATCAATCCATACTTGCCTGGTTCCAAAAGAAAAGGAAGAAACTGTTTAAAGCATTCACAAAATACAGATTATATCACATAGACGAGGGCATTCTACTGTCTCTTTGTGTTAGGTGTGCAACTGAAATTCAGCTACCAAGAGAGGTAATAAGGGTGGTGCAGAAATATGCAGAATGCAAACTGCACTCCTGATAGAGTAATGTTTACAATACGGGGAGGGGTTAAGGTCTTTTTTTTTTTTATTTGATGTAATGATGAAGGAGTAACATAAGGCTAGTTGGAGAACAAAATTTTGGAGAACATACTTTTTTACGATTATTACTTTTTAAAAATATGACCCATGTTTGATTCAGTGAATCCTCTAATCCCAAGAAGATAACAAAGATTATTTGTCCCAAACAATGACAAGACAGTAGTGGCTGCCTATAGGCTGCCTATCTGCCCAACCGTTTCAGATATCATCAATGTCCTTGTTTAACAATTAAGACAATTCTTCTCAGGGATTAATTAATTCGAATCAAGAGGGCTTGGGCTGAGAAGAATGCTTCTCAAAGCATCCTATAAGGGTTAACCGTACTATAATGGAGAGAAGGCAGACCAGGATATAGCTTTAAAAAGTGGTGAGAAGTGGTTGATGCCCTTGCCTATGGCATTTCTGTTCTTGGATCACTCTTCTTAAGACAGTAGCCAGACATTCTCATTTTTTTTCTTGTGTATTTTCCTAAGAAAAAGTACCTTTAATTCAGCCTGGCTTATACTGTATGCTCATAAATATGCTACACTTCACTCTATCTGGCCAGTGATGATTTACAACTTTCTGTAGCTCTCAGACGAAAGTTAGCTGGAAAATTTCTCCTGATATTTGTTCCCACATTCTGAATTCTTTAGTCCATTATAGAGTTAGCACAGCACTGTTTCAAATAGAAAAATCTTTCTTTTGTTGCTTCAAAGACAAGGACATTACAAATGTAATTCTAGGATAATAAAAATATTAACAGACAGTATTAGTAATAAGCAGAGTAATCATTACCAACATGGAAATATGTTAAAATTAAAATAAGAAAAGTTAAAGTAATAGTGGAAATGGCTAAACACAAACCTGGCAGAATGGAAGATGTAATAGAGAGGTTTGTTTTGGTTTTTTTTTGTTTGTTTGTTTTATTTTGTTTTGTTTGCAACTATAGGGGCTTGGATTCTCTCCTTGTGTGGATTAGTGGGCTCAAAGTAAAACCATCTTTCCTAGATTATAAAAGTTATCTGAGTCGTGCAAGTTTACTGCTTTAGATCATGGTGTGTAAACTATGAGAAACATAGATGGAATGAAAGGAGAAGCTAAGTAAAGCAATGGTATTGTAGGTTCTGGAATGTCTCTTTCACAACTCCTGCTATGCAGAGGATTTAGAATCAAACAAATTAATTTATGCAATATCTCTTTCTGTTCATATCTCTGGCTGCCTTAAATAAAATCAAATGGTGATTTCTGATGTGTTCTAGTGCAGGAGAGTTTGGACCATGATTTATACAAAAAAGAATAGCAGTCATACATATATGGTACTTAGATGTATTAAGCTTTCACACCACAGAACAAAGTACTACAATGAATGGGCCAGAGTGCAAAATTGAACAAAAGACTTGAGCCAGTATGCTGGGAGAAAAATGTCTAGGTAGCAGTACTGATTAGCATTTGGACTTCTGGAAGAGAGCTGTAAAATGGAAAACAGGTGAGAACATCTCAACTTAGGAGAAGAGAGTTTTTTTTTAAATCCATTGGCAGGGTTACAGAACCAAGAAACAGCATATTCTAGAGAGAAGATACAGTAAGCATTTCTAAATCAGTTTCTATTGAGGCTTTATTAAAACAAATTTTAAAATAGCATAGTATATAGTATGTAGTATTAAAAATATGCTCAATATTTATTTTTTTCTCTTTCTAGATGGTGAAGTAAACTATTAACACTGAAATTTTAATTCTACCTGAGGGCTTGTATTTCTTTTCCACTGAGTAAGGTAAAAAAGAAAAAAAAATACTCATTAAAATAGAAGCAAAAAAGAAAGAAAAACTGCACAGAAAGAAGAGTAAGAAAAATATCTTGCTCTTCATTAAAACTTGTCCTTACTGATAAAATCTTAAGAGCTATATTCCATTTAGTAGAGAACAATGAGGGGGCAGAGTCTTTCCAATCCATATAAACTAGAAGGAGAAGTCTAACAAACAAAATATTGACTATCCTTTCAAACAGCTCAATTGGGAAATAATGATTAGTGTCGGACATAATATCATAAGGTCAGTAACCTCTCATCCTGCAGTGCAATATTTTACTGTGTTTGCCCCAGAAATCAGTTACAATAGACTCTACCATTTGTCATGTACATCATTTGGATTTTCTGAATGTAGGAATAGTTGACCTTAACCATTCTACAACTACTAGAAGTTGAAGGTCATGCCATATGTCACTGAAAAGAGAATTTTCTCTGAATTGGCAATAAGCTCTTGACTTTGACCTGTGACATTAATGCCATGAAGTAAAATGTTTTCTATCTTTGTGATTTACATAGAAAGCACATGTACTTTATTCTACTAGACTGTTATTTTACATCTGCACCAGAACTTGTACATTTAAAATGAAGTATTCAAGCAGAGAGATTTACTTGCTGCTAAAATTAACTTGCTTCCAGAGAATACAGTTCTAGAGCAATTTCTCTTATTTTCTCTATTTCATGGCTGATAGCTAGAGAAACAAATAAAGGTAGATATCAACAATGAATAATTTTAGAAGCCATAAACATGATGTAGTTGAGAACTGAAAATACTGCGTTTTAAAAAGTTTATAAATACTTATGGCCCACCCTCCAAAATCTCCTTATCTATTGATTGTTATCTTTTCTCTCCATGTGACTTGTTGAAATGGAAAAGATGAATGATTCTAATTAAATACTGCATTTAATATATTTAACATCTCATATAATATCATCACAGTTTGCAACCTAGATTTTATCTGACAATTGTTCTGTATGAAAAATGAAATTTATTTGTATATCACCAATCAATCAATTTAAGTGTATATTTTGTTTAGTCACATACCTGTCTTTCAACCTTTCATTTCAATTCCTATCATACCCTGTAGATGTGATATGTGTTTTTCTTAGTGGAAAGATAAAATGCTGAGGACTTTGAGTAACTAAGGCACCATGAAGTTCTTCTATTTCATCAACTTTGATTAAGGAGTCTCCCAGGGAGGAGTGTGAACAGAAAGGTAAGACGAGAATACATTCTTCCTCATATGCATATATGAACACCTTAAATACTTCTATTTTATTAAAAAAGTGATTTAATTTGCATATCATAAGTAGTTACTGCAACATATCTTGAGAGAGAGAGATCCATATATATTTCATATATTTGATGATGACAATAACTAATCATTCACTCATTTTTCATTTATTCTCTCCTCTCCAACATGATTATGATCTCCCTGTGGGCAAGAAACATACTACACTCGTCTTTGTGTGTTAATGCCTAACATGTATTGGGCATTAGGTAAATGCCTGCTGGATACTGGTAGGGTAGAAAAAGTAAAATTTTATATGCGTACTATCCATTAATTATGTAGTGTTTCCTAAAATTTTAGTTTTCCTGAAATTTCCTCCTTCCAGTTGCAAGGACCTTACTGTATTTCAGTATGCCATGTTTGGTTTGAAACTTGGCTCCTACACTTATTATGAAATTAATTATGAAAATTTAGGCAAGATACCTAATCATTTGTGTCTCATTTCCCTACACATACAACAGCTATAATAATTGTTCCTACTCCACAGAGTTCTTAGGAGAATTATTTTGGTTAATTCAAGTGGCTCAGAGTACCTCATACATAGTGAGAACTATGTAAGGATTTGTTGTGATGATTATTAATAACTCTTAGTCTTATCTGAAAGTAAGAGCAATAATACCACTACTTCACAGATTTACTACCAATAAATGAGACAATAAATATAAATCAATTAGCATAATTTTCTGGTAGATTAGGTGTGGAGTATAAGAGAAAGTAGACTCAAGAATGATTCTAATGCTTTTCTCCTGAGCAAATAAAGGCAAGGAATTGCTATACAATGAGATGGGGAAACTTGCAAACCCTATTACATATTTTTTTTTAAGATTTTATTTATCCATTTGACAGAGAGAAATACAGCGAGAGAGGGAACACAAGCAGGGGGAGTGAGAGGGAGAAGCAGGCTCCCCGCCGAACAGGGAGCCCAATGTAGGACTCGATTCCGGGTCTCCGGGATCATGATTTGAGCCGAAGGCAGTCACTCAACCAACTGAGCCACCCAGGCACTCCCCTATTACATATTTTAATGTTAATTTTAGGGTAGCAACTTGATATACAACAGAACAGAAAGAATGCAAATCAATAAATCCAAAATGAAAGTACTGAACTGAATAAAATAATGTAAGAAAAGAAAAAAAAGGAAAGTACTAATCCACAGGCCTATACTGAGTTAATTGAACCAATTGTATTTATCAGTGGTTTCTAATTTATTAGATATTTGGCACATTTTCAGAAGCTGATGATAGATACATGTACACATACACACAAAATGTGCAAATATTTAAATTATGCTTGGAAATTTGATTTTATCCACATGCACCATAAAAACATAGTTGACAAAATTATAATCCTCTCATTATAATTTTTCATGCAAAATAACACTCACTTGATGAAAAACAATTTTAGCAAATTGCACAGATAAAATCAAATATAAACTTTATTTCTACATAAAAGTTAATTTCAATTGACAGCTGCCATTGTTTGGCTTACATGAAAAGCTGACGTGTATGGTACATTCAATTTATTTAGACATTAAATGATTTCAGATTTTTCATTTTGAAGGTAGTAAGGTTTTAAAACCAAAGTTCATGTAAATATACCTTAATATGATTAAAGTTCGGTCAAGAGGTAACTGCTTTTTCAAAGAATCTGAGTTAAATACTCATAACTATATTCATCCTCAAACCCATGAGATTATCTGGTAAAGGCTGTATCAACCTTCAGAAAAATGTATAGCATTGAAACACTGACATAATTAATTCTCTCATACCTCCTCTTCTAAAATGGTGAGCTGGCCAAAATATTTCTAATTTTAACATCATTAGTCATGATAAATGGGGACACCTGGGTGGCTCAGTCATTAAGCCTCTGCCTTCGGCTCAGGTCATGATCCCGGAGTCCCGGGATCTAGCCCCACATTGGGCTCCCTGCTCAGCGGGAAGCCTGCTTCTCCCTTTCCCACCCCACTACTCTGTTCCCTCTCTTATGGTCTCTCTCCCTCTCTTTGTAAAATAAACACATAAAGTCTTTTAAAAAAAAATCATGATAAATGTAAGAACTTGACTCAATCTATTTTTTCCATTACTAAAGCCAAACCTATTGTCCAAAGTACCTATGCAATGAATAAATGTGTTCCTAGAAAACTGTTCTCAGTACATTTTAACAGTGAACAACAGAAAAGGAAATTATGAGCACAAGACATCTACCCTAGCATAAGAACAAAATACTTAGGAATAAATTTAACAAAAGAGGTACAAAAGATGTACTCTAAAAAACTACAAAACATTGTTGAGAGGAATTTAAAAAGACCTAAACAAAAGGCAAGACATTTCATGTTTCCAGATCAAAAGAGTTATCAGTAAGACGAGAGTACTTCCTAAGGTGATGTACACATTAAAAACAATTCATATCAAAATCGCAGTTTTTCTACAGAATTGGCAAACTAATGTTAAAATTCATAAGGAAATGCCAGAGATTCAGCTTATTCAAAATAATCAACACAATTTTAAAATTGTTCCTTAATGAAGTTGATTTTTTAATCAGATAGCAGAAAAGAGTTATAAATTAAGTACATCTGTATCAACTTTTGTATTTATCTATTTATCATTACTGATGTCCTTTATTTTTGGTGTGTGCATTCAGGTAAGTGCCAATTTTCCTTTTATGTCAACTTAAAGGACTCCCTTAGTATTTCATGCAAGACAGGTCTTCTAATGACAAATATTTTTACTTTTGTTTAATCTGAAAAATGTCCTAATTTCTTTTTCATTTCCTGAACGATTGTTTTGCTGGATATAGAATTGCTTCTTGATGGTCTTTTTCTTTTAACAATTTAAACAGGCCATCTATTGCCTTCTGTCCTCCATGGTATCTGATTAAAAAATACAGATGTTAACCTTATTATGAACCATTTCTCTCATGCTGCTTTCAAGATCCTCTCTTTGTCTTTAGTTTCAACAGCTTATGATGTGCTTAGTTGTGGATCTCTGAGTTTATACTACTTGGAGATCTCTGAATTTCTTGGATATATTTAATAAAGCTTTTAATTGAATTTGGACAATTGTTAATTCTTATTCTTCAAATATTCTTTCTGTTCCTTTCACTCTTTCCTTTGTTTCTGGAACCTCTATTATGCACACGTTAGTATTCCTGATGGTGTCTTACATATACTTGGGTTTCAGGTCATTTTCTTTCATTATTGTCTTTTTTCTGTTTTAGACTGGATAATCTCAGTTGATCTATCTAAATTCACTTTTTCTTTCTTCTTCCAATTCAAATCACATCAGACATTATACTTTTCAATTTTTTAACTTCAGAATTTCTATTCAGTTCTCTTTTATGATTTCTATCCACTTACAGATATTCTCTATTAGTATATCATTTTCATATTTTCCTTCAAATTTTTAGACATTGCTTATTTCCTTTAACATAATTATAAGTGACCTCACATCCTTCTAAAATCCAGTATCTGGGTTTACTCAGAAACAAATTTCTAATGACTACTGTTTGGTTTTCCTATATATAGGTCATACCTATCAGGTTCTATGCATGTACTACTTTTTTTGTGAAAACTAGACATTTTAGAAAATATATGGTAATAATTCTGAATATTAGATCCCTACGTCCCAGGGGTTTAGTGACTACCCTGGACTAATTCTTCAAATTCTGTTTACTTTGTCATTTATTATCTCTGCTTTATTATCTCAGTGGTTAGCTAATTATTGGACAGAGATTTATGTAGATCTTTCAAACCAATAAATCGTCTAACATTTGCCAACAATTTCTTTCTGTGTTTGGGAGCATACTTTGAATCCTCTGGCAGGAAAATTATGACTCTACCTTAGCCTTCAATTTCTGCTCTGATAGATCCTCCAGGTCAACCAGAGATGAGAAATCAACACATTCTCGGCTTTTCCTGGGCTTATGTACAGTCCTATATATAGTACTGACCTCCTAGATTCCCAAGGATATGGACAAAGATCTTTATGGACATCTCATTCTCCCGTGTTGTTCCTAGGTTTTTTTTGATCAGTTGTTTGTTAACCCTAACTGGTATAGCTGCCTCAAATAGCTATGATATTAAACAAATATCACGGTTATAAAACAAATGCCTAGGTTATAGTGTTATACACACAGAGGGAACTCTGAGTCACTTCAGATAAACACAAGCCCTGAGCATGAAGTTTGCATGGAACTGCTAGCCAGGTCAGATAGTGAAAATTCTTTGGAGATAGGATTCTGAGAGAGCTCCAGACCATTTCTTTCCTTTTATATGACTGCTTTTTTTCACAGACATTGTAGTTGTGGAACAGTTTTCAAAGCTATTGTGGAGCTGGAGAAATCGGAATGAGGTATCCATAAAATTCTGTTTTTTCTGTAATTCATCTGGTTGTTTCATTATTTTTGTTTTATTTTAATAAACATTTCTCAAAATATTACAAACATTTAAGTAATTTTCAGAATTCCAAAAAGGTTGATTCCAAAATATTTTGCCAGTGTTTTCCATGCTTTTATGGAGGAGATTTTTAGATGTCTTTATCTCACCATTTCAGATGAGGTTTTCATTCTTTTCTGTGAGAAAACTATCAGCATGGTTAAATCAAATATCATACAGATTATAAAATATGTACACCTAAGTCATTAGCAACTTGAAATCAAACATTTCATTATGTTATCTCAATTTTAGCATTAATACTCTTACTTATTTTACCATCATTTTTGCTTTCACCTTTTGTAATTTTTAAAAATATTTATTTATTTATTTACTTATTTATTTGTCTGAGGCAGAGAGAGAGAGAGGAAGAGAGAAAATGACAAGCAGACTCACCGCTGAATCCAGAGCCTAATGCACAGTGCTCAATCTCATGACCCTGAGATCACAAAGTAAGCCAAAAATCAAGAATCAGAAGCTTATCCTACTGAGCCACCCAGGCACCCCACATCTTCTGTAATTTTTTAAAAAATGGTCATTACCCTTGGGAAACATGGATGGAGAAAATATAATAGATATTGATAAAACACAAAATATTAAGAAATTATAAAATTCAAATGTTAAAATACAATAAACTATTTTCAAAAAATTTTTAAATTTCTTATAAAGGTCTTATCAGCTGAACAGTCTAATGTCTAATACATTTACCAATTATTTTCATAGGCTAATATATAGAGAAAGCAACTATAAACCTATAGTCTTTGGGGGGAAATGTTAAGTATTTTTAGAATATTCAAAGGGTTAAATTGAACTGCAGACAATAGTTCATATTCAGGAATTTTTTTTAATTTTTCCATCAGAATATTATAATTGTTTATGTTAAAAAAATTTAAATAGGTGTTAGATGCTTACATTTTAATTTTCATTGCTTTTTTCATTTAAATTATTTCTATGATCATCATTGAGAGATTCCTCTCTTTCTGGAAATATTTAAATACAAATCAAGAGACTGACTTATATTATACATGCATTTTTCCACAAAGGACAGTTTTTAAATGTTAAAGATTAGTTATAGGGGTGCCTGGGTGGCTCAGTTGGTTGGGCAACTGCCTTCAGCTCCGGTCATGAATCCCGGAGACCAGGGATCAAGCCCCACATTGGGCTCCCTGCTTGGCAGGAAGCCTGCTTCTCCCTCTCTCACTCCCGCTGCTTGTGTTCCCTCTCTCGCTGTGTTTCTCTCTATCGAATAAATAAATAAAATCTTTTTAAAAAAAGATTAGTTATTAAATTTTCTAGAAATAAAAAAGTTTACCTTCTTTAATCATACTACCATTTTATTAACAGATCATGAAACTATTTTTATTTTAAAATATAAACAATCTTTGTTTGTTTCCCATATTTTATTATCCACTATAAAATGGCAAATAGTTTCCAGAAAAAAAAACAGTAACAAAGCAAGAGGTGAGTTGATTTAACAATTACCTATGAAAATAAGGTAATATAAATGTACCATACTAATGCAAGATATTAGTAACAGGGGAAACTAAGCAAGGAGTATATAGTGTAAGCATATATGGAAACTCTATACTTGCCACTTAATTCTTCTGTAAACATAAAACAGCTCAAAAATAGTCTATTTATCTTTAAATGTACTGACATATCTATTACTAAAAAAAATCTATAGCAAGGAAATAATAAATAATAAATAGTTGACACCTTCAAACACTGGCAAGTTTTTCTGGAGGAAGAAAAAACTTATGCACCCTAAATAGACTATTTTCCAATCTCTAAGAAAATGCTACTTTATAGAAATATACTTCCTGAAGTGTTCTTTAGAGTTCCAATTAAAAATAAGTATTTTAAATATACTCCTACTGATACCCCATATATGTGAGCAATACATGGTAAAGACCTTATAGAGTCAAATTTATTTTTATGTACTTAGAATTTTACTTTAATGCTACTTGTCAATTTCATGACACTGCATATCAGTCACTATATGACATTACAATAATTTCCTTACTGTATAAACCATATGGTTATTTAAAAAAAAAACCAGAAGTCCCCCAAAGCATTCTCTCAGAGTCCATAGCCATTTTAAACTCTTAGGAAGGAAGAAGCAAGGAAGACAAAAATCAACCTTACATATGGATACAAAATTCCTAAATAAAACACACTGGTAGTTTATCCTAACAATGGAAAGATGGTTTCCACTTTAGGAAATCTAATGCAATATATGACATTATCAGGTCAAAAAAAGAAAAACATGATAATCTGATAATTATACAAAAGAGGTGATGAAATTCAAAACAACACAGGATGCTTGCTACAACTACCACTACACAGTACTGTTCTCATTTTTCCAGCCAATTCAGTAAAATAATAAAAAATAAGGCATATCAGTATTTTAAAGGCATAAATTTAAACCATTATTTAAAACATGTTAACAGAAAGTTCAAAAAGTAAAGTCAAAAAATTAAAATTTATAAGGAAAGTGCTTTACACGCATACGCACACACACAGATTTTTGTTGAACAGCAATACCAACTGCAACTGGAAACTTGACTGGACCTCATTATTCATTCAAATGAACAGAACATGGCAAACGTGATGGGCTATCACTTCTGAGGTTAGATTACATAGGTTGTTTCCATTTTGCTCACTCACTCTCAATATGGCTGGTTCTGAGGGAAGTCAGCAGCCATGCTGTATATAAACTGACTTACAGAGAAATCCATGAGACAAGAAACTGAGGGCAGTTTGCCCAACAGCAAAGAGCAAATAACACCCTCAGTCCAACAGTCTATGAGGAACTGAATTCTGACACCAGCCTGGAAGCAGATCCGGCCCTAGTCTGGTCTTGTGCTGATTAGAGCCATAGTGAACACCTGACGGCAGGTTTATAAAACACCTTGAAGCAGAGACATCCAGAGAAGCCATGACAGAACTCCTGACCCACAAAAACTCTGAGATAATATTCTTCTTAATTTAATAAAGTTAGTAGTGTAGTTGTTTTAAGCTGCTAAATTTTGGAGTAATCTGTTATATAGCAGCAGATAACTAATATAGGTTTCAACACAAATATAACAATATTGTTGATAGAATTTTAAAAGCCAATATTAAATTACCTCCAGAAAATGTTAAAGAATTATCATGATAACTGATAAGAAGGGCAGTAATTTTTTTCTATCATATATTCTAAAATTTATATATTTAAAAATCATTAAATTTATATTACATATCTTTAAAATCATTAAAACAGGATATCTCTTGATTTAATAATAGATGAAATGAAAATAAAGTTGAAAAATAAAGGCTATCTACGTGGGGATAAAGGAAGCACTTGAATTCAGTACAAATGATAGATAATTCAAACAATATCTGCAGGCCAAATGAGTTTCCTCTTAGACAAAAAGAAAACAAAACAACAGCAACAAAAAACTTAAAAAGCCAAATCATTATATATACCAGAAAGTAACTCAAGGTAAACTAAAGTATTAAAAGATTTTAAAAGAAAGTCATTTCTTTTTAAGGTGGTGAAGAAGTTCTTTCTAAATAAGATCAAAATCTAAGTCATAATGGGAAAAAAAATGGCATATAAACCTCCTTTGGGATAAAGATACTTTTAACAAACTTAGAACAGGAGAGCCAAACTGAGAGAAATGTGTAGAAAACACATAGTAATAAAGGGTAATATATATAAACTAAAAATAACTACAAGAGAATAAGAAAAAGAACTCCAGAGAATATTTTAAAAATAATTCAAATACAGATTTCCCTTGATTTAATGATTGGGTTACCTCCAGATAAACCTATCCTAAATTGAAAATATCCTAAGTTGAAAGTGCATTTAATTCATCTATTATACCTAACACTATAGCTTAGCTTCACACTTATATTAGCCTACAGTTGGAAAAAAATCATCTAACATGAAGCTTATTTTATAATAAAGTGTTACATATCTCATGTAATTTTTTTCAAAGACTTTATTTATTTATTTGACAAGAAACATAGTCAGAGAGGGGACACAAGCAGGGGGAGTGAGAGAGAAGCAGGATTCCCTCCGAGCAGAGAGCCCAACATGGGACTCGATCCCGGGTCTCCAGTGTCATGACCTGAGCCAAAGGCAGTTGCTTAACCAACTGAGCCACCCAGGCGCCCCTATCTCATGTAATTTATTGACTCTTACACTGAAAGTGAATAACAGAATGGCTGTAGGAGCACAGAGTGGTTGTGCATGTACAGGTTGGTTACCCCCCTGGTCATGTGGCTGACTGGGAGCTGTGACTTGCTGCTACCACCGAGCATCGTGGAACAGTATCAGAGCATCGCTCTGCCTATCACTAGCCTGGGAAAAGATCAAATTTCAACATGTAAAGTGAATGTGTATTGCTTTTGCACCATCATAAAGCCGAAAAATTATAAGTTGAACTATCCTAAGTTCAGAGAACCATCTGTACATATTTATATGTATGCATGTACATTACATGTAGATTGTGTATTTGTGTATGCAGTCAACTCTTGTCATTCACAATTCCATATTTGAGACTCTTCTGCTTCCTGAAATTTATTTGGATCCTCACAGGCTTTCACAGTCATTAGCAGACATACACAGAGCTGTGATAAATTTGAGTCTCCCTATATGCACGTGCCCAGCTAAAGTCAAACAAGCTAATGTTATGCCTTGCTATCTGCGCTTTCAAACAGCAAAGACCAGAGGATGGAGACAGTGGATCCACTGTGGGCAGTGAAGTGGAATCCAAGAAGCCTGGTTGACCAGGGTTTGAATCCCAGCTCTGGGACCTGTTAGCAGGGCAGCCTCAGGCAAGTCACTTTACACTTTTGAACTTTGTGTTCTCTTGTGTAAAAATTAAAAAAAAAAAAAAGAAAAGAAAAAGAATCTACCAAAATGAGTTGTCTCTTTGAATTTAAGGTTAAGATTATAATCTATGTGAGATTATATATGTATCTATGTGTGTGTATGTGTACCCACTAAAAACAATGGTTGAGTATTTGCTAATCAACTGTATGTGCACATGTAAATATACAATAAGCGTGTAAAAATATTCAATCCCAGTGGTAATGACAGAAATGCATGCTAAAATAATACAAATTTTACTAGTACTAACAAAAATAAAAGTCAATACTATAAAGTTTTGATAAGGATATGAAAGAAGTAGTACTCTTATAACTGTTGGGGGCAGGGATATAAACTAATACAAACTTCTTAAAGATAATTTGGCAATATCTAGGAAAGCCAAGCAATTACTTCTAAATCTATCTCACAGACAAAAATTTCTTTAGACTGGAAATAAAAATCAAGATCATCCAAATGTCTATCAGTGGGAAAATGGTTTAAAATATTTGGTCCCATCTACATTCAAAAATAGTATGAAAAACTATGGAAAATAAAATACAACTATAACAAGTACTGATGTACATTTTATTTTAAGTGAAAATTCTTTTTTAATTTATGTGTTCTATATATGTACATATATATGTAATGTGTACTTCTTTTACGGACATGTGCGCACACATACATCAATACATAAATATACATAAAAAGATGTTTGCATTAATATATAGAAAAAGACCTAGAAGGATGCTTTTCCAAACTGTTTCTAGTAATTACCTGTTGGAGGATATGGAATCTTACTACAGGAGGGTGGGGGATTATGTCAAGGTTTTATTGTTATTTCTGTTGTTGTTTTTCACTTAATACTGTTATTCTTGGATACTTTTATTTCTTTAAAAACAAAATGCATCTTTGTATTATTTTTTATAATTTAAATTGTATTTGTCACTTACCATTCAAAAGTTTTACATATTTAAATATGTCCCAACTTTTAGTTTTACTAATAATCCTTCATCTAGATTTTTTAAAAATATTGCTATCAACAACCCTATTGCCTACCTAGCACAAAACAGTCTGGACACATTTTAATTGAAGTGAACTGGTTTCCTTTTTCTCTGTAAAGAAAACAGTATAAAGATAGTACAAAATCTAGTGTACACTAACCTGTCCAAAATTTTCTAAACAGATATAATAGAATTTATTTCTCTCATAAAAACTTAGAGAATCTTCTTTCATTTGTTTGTTCAGAAATGTTTAGGCATTTGGCAACTGTTCAAATTTAAGCAAAAGTTACAAAACTAATATGGTTTACTCAGAGGGTATAAAGTATATCATTAGAAATAGCACTGGCTTTATTTTTCCCTATGAAACACCATATCATACATGGCAACAGAAAATATGTTATATTCCAACCCCCAAAGTAACTATAATATGTATATACAAGATCATTTAATCTATTCTTAATGATTCGAATCTTTTCTTAGGGTCAAAGTCATCTTTTATATCAACTTGCTTTTACAAATTAATGTTTTGAAGGAAGCAGTAAAAGTCAAGTTGCTTGGGAGTACATTAAATTATATGCTAGTTAATAGTTTTAGAGAGATGGCCTACAAATAAATTGCCCATAATACCTTTTAATAAAAGCACTAAATGCACTTTTTTATTCTATGTTAAAAGCAGATGCCTATTTGGCACTGTTTGGAATCCTGTTTGCCATGTATATGTTGATTAATATTAGGCTGGGTAATCTGCTCTATGTGGTCTAGGTTCAGTAGCCTCACTGTAAAATAATGAGCCTTCAAGAATAAAAAATATGCTCACTATAAAGTTGCATATTCTGAGAAGCAGTGAACGTATTCAAATGAAATGAAAAAATGAGGTTTTCACCCAGTAAATTTGCTTGAACTGAAACTTACATTTCTCAATTTGTATTTAGCTGTCAGTCTGGGCACTAAAAACTGGATGAGCTCTCAACCTTTTGCATATGTTTTCTATAAATACCTTTTCTTCTCTGATTCGACTGCCATAGAGTTCTGCAGAAGGTAGTGGTCTTAAGGGAGCTTACAGCAACTGGGATGCAGCCAATGGCAGTGAGTTCCCACACTGAGTGGCATCTTTAGAAAAGGACCAGCTCTCATATTTTATGCAATATGTAACATGATTTACCCAGGGTTGTCAGAAGAGACGAATATCAGCCAATGCAAGGTAATGAATAGTAATAAATGCTGCATATATATTTGACTTATAACCCTTGGCATTTTGAAAACAAAATCTTTGGAAGAATTCATTTTATACGTCATAAACTTTTCTATTGTTTTTCCTTTTTGGGCTGTCTTTGCCATCAGATTACTCATGGAAGTATTTTTCAAAATTGTAAATGAAGTATTATTTTTGAGAATATTCACCTAAGACTTTCTTTTCAGATAACACGTGAAATAGGAAATTTAGTAGGGGAGAAAATGGTGGGTTTCATTATGTCAGAACCTAGGGAGGATAAAAAAGAATAACGAATTGTTTATCTGTGATTATGAGAAATTTGTTATTAAAACGTTCTTTTTTCTCATGAAAGAGTGACTTTTAGAAATACAGAAAAATAATTTTTACATATTTGGAATGAAATGTAAAAGTTCATCTAGCACACAGATATAATTTTTTTATTCAAGGCATAACACTTTCTATTAAATATAAATATAGCTACTTCCCAGATTATTTACTGTGGATGCCAAGAAACACTATGCTTTAATGGTCATAGTTAGAGAATTTAATAAATAGCTTACTTTGTTATTGTCCCTAGGATGATGGTTATGAGATCATTTGAATAGTCACACATAGCTTTGCATTTTGTTTTCATTTCCCTCTTTGTTCATCTCCCCACACACAAACACACAGGTGTTTTTAGTGGTTCTCATATAAGTTAACTAAAAGTATTTAATCGATGTTTAGTATCATATAATCATAAGTAAAACATATAATTTTAAAATCTGCCATCCACATTTCTTGTATAAGATTATAGGCTTTCAGATAACATCCACAGAGAGATTTCAGTGAAGGAATGCATCCTACATGCATATATTATTTTACTAAATACATATATGCTTTCCATGCTGTATGGACACTGCCCCTGAAACTGTGCCTGCTTTCTCCCCAGTGATCCTATTCTGAAGCTTCTCCTGGCATACCCTTTTGAGTTCACAAAGGAAACTTGAAACTGGCCCCTGTAACAAGGCCCCGGAGACTTTGCATTTGCAGTAGCTCCTTACATCTCAGTAATAGAAAACAAGACTTGGGAATAGATGTATCTTCTCAATCTTATGAGGGCTGTGAGGCTACTATTTGAATTATTCATTGAAGAGGAAATAGGAAGATTATGTGACCACAGCCCACCTTTGCAACTGAACATTTTAACATCATTATAAAAAAACATGTATTACACATCTGTTATTGTGCTGAGCCAGGCACTGTGTAACGCTGAATTTATGAGAATTACCCTCCATAAATTTCCAGTTAAGACATAACTAAATATCTGTAAGACATATAATGAACATCTACTTATGTAAATTATATAAATATGTCCCTAAATATATTAACCAGAGGTGAAAACATACACACGGCATGTAATTAAACAAGGGTTTTGGGTTTTGCCTGTTTTTTATATCAGCTTTTCTAGACCAAGAAGTAACAAAATGAACATTTTAATAGAGTCAGCACAAATAGTAAACTTCTGTATTTTAGCCCACAAATTTTATATATAGTGAATATAAATTCTTTCTAATTCTACCACTGTTACCATGAAAATGTTTTGACATAGGTCACCAAGCTAACTTTCTAAGTTTCCCTAACTGAAGAAAAATTGAAAAAGCAAATTAAAAAGACTGTGCCTGGGTGCCTGGGTGGCTCAGTAGGTTAAAGCCTCTGCCTTCAGCTCAGGTCATGATCTCAGGGTTCTGGGATCGAGGCCGGCATTGAGCTCTCTGCTTGTCAGGGAATCTGCTTCCTCCTCTCTCTCTGCCTACTTGTGATCTCTCTGTCAAGTAAATAAATAAAGTCTTTTAAAAGAAGAAGGAGGAGGAGGAGGACGAGGATGAGGACGAGGACGAGGAGGAGGAGGAGGAGGAGGGCCATGCCTGTGTTGACCCACAGGTTGGTGAATGATTTTGACCTTCCTAGTTAGCTAAGTCATGAAATCCTGTTCTTAGGTGGACAGTAGAAACTCTACAGCAGGCAGTCGAAGATCATCTTCACAATTTAATAAGGTATTTATTTAAAGTCTAGTAATTAAGCCAGAATTTTTTTTGATTCACTTACTTTATGTTTGTCACTATTCTGGGCACTGGAGAAACTGAGATGACCAGGCATGGCCTCTGCTTTCAGTGGGCTCCTAATATAATAAACAGAACAGTAATCAGTCAAATAAGTGAGTAATTATAATAAAATATCTGCATACTGTGTTGAGAGAATTCAGAGAACTAGCGAGTCCAGAATAAAGATTTCCAGACTGTATCCCACAGGACAACCACAAGTTACAGAAACAGAGGGGAAAAAAGTGGAGACTAAGCAAAGTCTGAGCAATGGTGGGGACAAGAGGAGCATTACACAGTGAGAACCTTGTGAAAAGTCTAAGGCACATTCTTAGTTCCATTCTTAGTTTCCTTTCTGATGGAGGTGTAGTATTCCAATGTATATATGTACCACATCTTCTTTATCCATTCATCTGTTGATGGGCACCTTGGCTCTTTCCACAGTTTGGCGATTGTGGCCATTCCTGCAATGAACATTGGGGTACATATGGCCTTTCTTTTCACTACATCTGTACCTTTGGGGTAAATACCCAGTAGTGCAATTGCAGGGTCATAGGGTACCTCTATTTTTAATTTTTTAAGGAATCTCCACACTGTTTTCCAAAGTGGCTGCACCAACTTGCATTCCCACCAACAGTGTAAAAGGGTTCCCCTTTCTCCACAGCCTCTCCAACCCTTGCTGTTTCCTGTCCTGTTAATATTGGCCATTCTGACTAGTGTACAGTGGTATCTCAGTGTGGTTTTGATTTGAATTTCCCTGATAGTTAGTGATGATGAACATTTTTTCATGTGTCTGTTAGCCATTTGTATATCTTCTATGAGAAGTGCCTCTTCATGTCTCCTGCCCATTTTTGATGTGTTCATCTTCTTTTTGGATGTTGAGTTTGAGTAGTTCTTTATAGATCTTAGATATCAGCCCTTTGTCTGTAGTGTCATTTGCAAATATCCTCTCCCATTCCATGGGTTTCCTCTTTGTTTTGTTGACAGTTTCCTTTGCTGTGCAGAAGCTTTTTATTTTTATGAAATCCGAGAAGTTCATTTTCACTTTTGTCTCCTTTGCCTTTGGAGACGTGTCTTGAAAGAAGTGGCTGTGGCCGATGTCAAAGAGGTTACTGCCTATGTTCTCTTCCAAGATTTTGATGGATTGCTGCCTAATGTTGAGGTCTTTCATCCATTTCAAGTTTGCCTTTGTGTGTGGTGTAAGAGAATGGTCTAGTTTCATTCTTAGGTATGTAGCTGTCCAATTTTCCCAGCACCATTTATTGAAGAGACTGTCTTTTGTCCACTGGATATTTTTTTCCTGCTTTGTCGAAGATGATTTGACCATAGATTTGTGGGTCCATATCTGGACTCTCTACTCTGTTGCATTGGTCTATTTGTCTGTTTTTGTGCCCGTACTATGCTGTCTTGGTGATCAAAACTTTGTAATAAAGCCTGAAGTCAGGTAACGTGGTGCCCCCAGCTTTGTTTTTCTTCTTCAACAATTCCTTAGTGATTCGGGGTCTTTTTTAGTTCCATACAAATTTTAGGATTGTTTGTTCCAATGCCTTAAAGAATGCTATGGAATTTTTATTGGAATGGCACTGAAAGTATAGATTGTTCTGGGCCGTATAGACATTTTAACAATGTTTATTCTTCCAATCCATAAGCATGGAATGTTCTTCCATCTTTTTGTATCTTCTTCAATTTCTTTCATGAGTGTTCTATAGTTTCTCAAGTACAGATCCTTAACTTTTTTGGTTAGGTTTATTCCTAAGTATCTTATGGTTTTTGGTGCTATGGTAAACGGAATCAATTCTCTGATTTTCCTTTCTATATTTTTATTGTTATTGTATAAGAACGCAACTGATTTCTGTGCATTGATTTTGTATCCTGCCACATTACCAAATTGTTGTATGAGTTCTAGTAGTTTGGGGGTAGAGTCTTTTGGGTTTTCCACATAGAGTATCATGTCATCTGCAAAGAGAGAGAGCTTGACTTCTTCGTTCCCAAGTTGAATACCTTTTATTTCTTTCTGTTTTCTGATTGCTGTTGCTAGGACTTCTAACACTATGTTGAACAGTAGTGGTGAGAGTGGGCATCCTTGTCTTGTTCCTGATCTCAGAGGGAAGGCGGTCAGTTTTTCCCCGTTGAGAATGATATTCGCTGTGGGTTTTTCATAGATAGATTTTATGAGGTTGAGAAATGTTCCCTCTATCCCTATACTTTGAAGAGTTTTAATCAAAAATGGATGTTGGATTTTGTCAAATGCGTTTTCTGCATCAATTGAGAGTACCACGTGGTTCTTCTCTCTTCTCTTAATGATTTGTTTTATCACGTTGATTGATTTGCGAGTGTTGAACCACACTTGCATCCTGGGATAAATCCTACCTGGTAGTGGTGGATAATCTTTTTAATGTATTGTTGGATCCTGTTAGCAAGGATCTTGTTAAGAATCTTGGCATCTATATTCATCAGAGATATTGGTCTGAAGTTCTCCTTTTTGAAGGGGTCTTTGTCTGGTTTGGGGATTAGAATAATGCTGGCTTCATAGAAAGAGTCTGGAAGTTTTCCTTCTGTTTCTATTTTTTTGAAACAACTTCAGGAGAATAAGTATTATTTCTTCTTTGAATGTTTGGTAGAATTCCCCACTGAATCTGTCTGGCCCTGGGCTCTTGTTTTCTTGGGAGGCTTTTTATCACTGCTTCAATCTTGTTCCTAGATATAGTTCTATTCGGATTGTCAATTTTTTCCTGTTTCAGTCTTAGAAGTTTATAGGTTTCCAGGAATGTATCCATCTCTTCTAGGTTATTAAACTTATTGGCATATAATTGTTGATAGTAATTTGTGATGATTGTTTCTATTTCCTTGGTGTTAGTCATGTTCTCTCCCGTTTCAATCATAATTTTATTAATTTGGGTCTTGTCCCTTTTCTTTTGGATTAGTTTGGCCAATGGTTTATGGATCTTATTAATTCTTTCAAAGAACCAGCTTCTAGTTTTGTTGATGTGTTCTACTGTATCTCTAGTTTCTAGTTCATTGATCTCTGCCCTAACCTTAATTATTTCCCATATTGTGTGTGTGGGGGTTAATTTGTTGTAGATTTTCCAGTTCTTTATGATGTAGTGAGAGTTGGTGTATTTGGGATTTTTCAGTTTTTTTGAGTGAGGCTTGGATGGCTATATATTTCCCCCTTCGGACTGCCTTTGCTCTATCCCATAGGTTTTGGATTGATCTATCTTCATTCTCATTGGTTTCCATGAAGTATTTCAGTTCTTCTTTGATTTTCTGGCTGATCCACGGATTCTTGAGCAGGATCGTCTTTAGCTTCCAAGTGTTTGATTTTCTTCTGAACTTTTTGTTGTGGTTTAGTTCCAGTTTCATGGCATTTGGTCAGAGAATATGCAGATAATAATCTCAATTTTCTGGTATTGGTTGAGCCCTGGTTTGTGACCTAGTATGTGGTCTATTATGGAGAAAGTTCCATGTGGACTCGAGAAGAATGAGTATTCTGCTGTTTTAGGGTAGAATGTTCTGAATATATCTATGAGATCCATCTAGTCCAATGTGTCATTCAAGGCTCTTGTTTCTTTGTTGATTTTCTGTTTAGATGATCTGTTCATTGCTGAGAGTGGTGTTTTAAGATCTACTACAATTAATGTGTTTGTATCAATATGACTCTTTATTTTGCTTATGTAGTTGACTGCTCCCATGTTGGAGGCATAAATATTTACAATTGTTAGATCTTCTTGGTGTATAGACCCTTTGAGAATGATGTAGTGTCCTTCTGTGTCTCTGACTACAGTCTTTAGATTAAAATCCAATTTGTCTGATATGAGAATCACTACCCTGGCTTTCTTTTGGGGTCCGTTGGCATGAAAGATCGTCCTCCATCCCCTCACTTTCAATCTGGAAGTGTTTTTAGATTCATAATGTATCTCTTGTAACTGTATATGGACGGGTCCTGTCATTTTATCCAGTCTGCAACCCTGTGTCTTTTAATTGGAGCATTTAGGCCATTCACATTGACAGTGATTATTGATAGATATGTCTTTATTGATATCATGTTGCCTATGAAGTTCATGTTTCTATAGATAACCTCTGTAAGTTTCTGTTCTGTGTCACTCTTGGGTCTGTTTCTCTTTTATAGAACCCCTCTTAATATTTCTTGTAGTTCTGGCTTGGTGATTGCATAATCTTTTAGACCTTGGCAGTCCTGGAAGCTCTTTATTTCTCCTTCCATTCTGAAAGTGAACCTGGCTGGGTACATTCTCCTTGGCTGCATATTTTTTCATGTAATTTCCTGAATATGTCTTGCCAGCCCTTTCTGGCTTGCCAGGTTTCTGTGGATAGGTCTGACATTATTCTGATGGTCCTCCCTCTATGCATAAGGGATCACTTCCCCCTAGCTGCCCTTAAGACATATTCTTTGATTTTATGATTTGTGAATTTCACAATCATGCACCTGGAGGTTTTTCTGCCCTCATTGATTTTGGGGGGTGTCCTCTCTGTCTCTAGGACATGAACATTTGTTTCATTCCCCATTTTAGGAAAATTTCATCCATGATTTGTTCAGCTATATCTTCTAGGCTTTCTCTCTCTCAACTACTTTGGGGATTCCAATAATTCTGATATTGGAGCGTTTCATGGCATCATTTATTTCCCTAATTCTGTTTTCATGGGATTTTAGCTGTTTTTTCCAAGACTTCTCTTGCTCCTCTTTCTTAATCCCTCTGTCTTCTAAATCACTGATACAATCTTCAGCTTCATTTACTCTAGCTGTTATCATATTTAAATTAGATTGCATCTCATTAATAGCCTTTCTAACCTCGGCTTTCACTTCTGTCATTAGGGCTTCTATCTTGAGACTAATGTTCTTTTCCAAGTTAGTTATTGCTTGGACAATAGCTTCCCTGAATTCCATTTCTGTCATATTTTTTATGTTCATTTCCAGTAATTCTGTGACAGGGGTTGCAGGCTCTGTGTTTTTCTTCTGTTGATTGTTCCTTCTCTGTGTCATTTTGGCGAGGAGTGGTTGAGGGGATGAATAGCTGAATATATCAACCACCATGCAGGTGAATTGTTCACTGGAAGGTTTTGGAGCAATCAGAAGTCACCCCCGAAAAGGAAGAAGAAAGAAAAAAGAGAGAGAAGAAGAGCAAGAAAAAAAAAAAACCCGGCCAGAGTGGGCTCCAGTGGTAGGATGTATATGGTACAAAACTACAACAAGGTAAAGAAAAAGACCATCAAGAGTAAAAGAAAGTTGAAGGGATCAAAAAGCTATGCCCAACCTGAATGACCTCCAAGACCAGTATTTATATATTACAAAGGCAAAAACAATAACACAGAAACACTGACAGACTAGGGCAGGAAGGTGAGTGCAAACCCTCCTTGTGGACAAGGAAAGTATTTCAGATCCTCCTGGGTTTGTCTTGTTATTATTGTTAGAGGAGTCCACTTTCTAAAGATACAGGGAGATTAGAAATGGTTTGTATATAGGGGTAGTATTGAATATGGATGCAGGATTACTTTGAAGCTTATAACTATATGTATATTTAAAAGAATACAAATAAAGGAAAGAAGAGAGAAGAAAGGGAAAAAAACAAACAAACAAGAGAAGCAATAACAACAACAGAAAACACAGGTATGTGTTTGAAAAAATTTCAAGGTAAAAATTATTATGGGGGTGCCTGGGTGGCTCAGTTGGTTAAGCGACTGCCTTCGGCTTGGGTCATGATCCTGGAGACCCAGGATCGAGCCCCACATCAGGCTCCCTGCTTGGCGGGAAGCCTGCTTCTCTCTCTCTCACTCCCCCTGCTTGTGTTCCCTCTCTGGCTGTGTTTCTCTCTGTCAAATAAATGAAATCTTTAAAAAAAAAGTTATGGAGTGTTGTATTAAGTGTCATGTTGTAATAATAAGTGGGTTAAAAATTAAAAGAACAAAACCGTGAGAATGAATTTTTAAGTTTAAAGTGAAAACTTTAAAAGTAAAAATAGAAAAAGGTTAAAAAAGAAAATAAAGTGAAAGCTGTATCTATAAAGCGTACAGCTTTTGGGGTAGTACTAGGAGCTTAATATATTGCCTTTCCCCTGATGTTGGGGTTTTACAGTTTTGGTTTTGTCCTCTTGTTCTTCTGGCTTGCCTTCTGTGGGAGGGGCCTGCCACACCGTTTTTCAGTCCCTCCTACCTGGGTGAGTCCCGGACGCCTTCCTAGTGGCTGGGCTTTAGTTTTCATGCTTTAGTTCTCTGGAGGGTTTGTTCTTTTGCGCCTTTTTGCAGCTTTTCAGGATGTCAGGTCACTGCAAGATGTCTGCACCCACACCTCCTTCCCAGAAAGAGCCTCTAATTAGCAACCCTCTCAATGGTGCTGGCTCATAGCCTCTCCCTGTATCTTCCCCCTTGGATGCCTGTCACAGCCGGGCACACCCACAGCCGGGCACACCCACAGCCGCTTGTCTGATTGGCGTCCAAAGCCCTTGCTTGTCATTTCGCTCCTGCGCCATGGAAACTGTAACTGATTTTGGGTCGAGTGACTTTGTCTCTGCCCAGGGAGTCTGTGGTGCACACCTATGCAGGAGGGACTGAGATCTTGTGGCCCTGCATGTCATGTGCAAGTCTGCAAAGACACCTCCCCTTGGGGGTCTGTGCCTGGCCCAAGGGGTAGAGAAAAGAGATGGAGGAAAAAAAAAGCGGCAGAAAAAAAAAAGTGGCAGTTTTAAATACACTCCCCTTCACCGCATTCCCTCATGGGGCACCCACAGATCTATCCCCGTTTCCCCAGCTGCCCCTCAGGCACTCCATTTTTGTCTGCTTTTAATCAGACTGCAATCTGCTGTTGTTCCCCAAACACAGAGCACTTTTGTGCTGGGGTATTGCTTTTCAATGGGTTACCTCTGCGGGCTTCCTTCCCCATGTCCCTTCCTCTTTGGATATCCCTCCCATCGCTCCCACTCTACTCTACCTCTTTGTCGATGCTCTTCTTGCCCTGTAGAGAACCAGAAGTGTGAAATACTACATTTCAGGCTGATTTCATGGGTGCTCACAGTGTTCTTGTAGTGTTTTTTGCAGGAATTGAGCTCACTTCAGGGCACTCCCCAAAATGGGGTCACCCAGCCTTCCACCATCTCGCCCCCTTTATTATCTCCACTCTTGAATATTTCCCTTATCTTCCCAATAGACAATCAGGCAAGTTTGCAAGAATGATAGCAGTCAACTTTAGACATACACTATTACATGAATTACATCACATATTCTTTGTTAACTAATAATTAGAAATATTAAAATAATTAGAAGTAATTATCTGCTTATGCTGAATGGTGTGTTAGTGTGTAGGGAACATCTTCAGTGGGAGCATTTCAGTACTGTCAAAATGATGAAAAAGATCTAAAAAGGTATTTGGGAGGTTCCCAGGGTCAGACTAAAGGTAAACATTAATATCTTATTACCTTCTTTGACTGCTCTCTTGAATCTAGAAGCCTTCTTGAGAACATCTGTACCAGAACAATATTTTAAAATGGCAGTAGCAAGGAACTCAGATGGAATGTTATCTTTGGTCAATTTGGTCCAGTATCCTTAGCTAGATTATTTTTACTTTGAGTAATCTCTTATTATTTGAAAGGTAATTGGGAGTATGATCTTTATTTTCAGAAAACCCATTAAAAGGGGGAGAAAACTAAGGCTCAGACAGGAATAGTCAAACAAAAAGACTAAGACCTAATGCTTTGGCAGAACACAGTTGAAAAAGAAAATCTTCTGTGGATAAGTAGGTATATTACTATGTTCCCCCAAGTGAAATTGAGTAATCAGACCACTCCCCTCTATGTATTACATTTTTACCCCTTCTTTGAAATGCCTCATTAGAGAGATGGGTGGATGGATGGATGGATGGGTGGTAGATAGATAGATAGATAGATAGATAGATAGATAGATAGATAAGAGATAGGCAGGTAGATAGATGATAGATAGGTATAGATAGATGGATATTAAAACCCATCAAATTCAGCTTAATGGGAAATTAGTCAATTCTAAGATAAATCTGAAGAAATTATAGAGATCATAGCATGGAGAAAATTTAGTTGAGAGAGAGTTTATGAGACAGGGGAAAAAAGAAAAATAAGCTTCAAAATTCATCAAAGAACTATAGGAAGAGAAAAATTTTAGAAAAAGAGAATATATATAGAATGTTGGACAGGCAATAAGAATTCTCCAGAAAGACATAAACTCCAGATACATGAAGGAAAATAATCCTCAAGGAGCATAAATAAAAATAAGCTGATACCTTGATTCACCACAGTCAAACATATAATGCAAAAAAAAAAAGACACAGTTTTAAAAGCTAGTAAAAAAAAGAAGAAGAAGAAGAAGAAGAAGAAGAAGAAGAAGAAGAAGAAGAAGAAGAAGAAGAAGAAGAAGAATTCCCAACAGAGATAAATTGAAATCTGACTAACAGCAATGGTGAAAACCATAATCAGTGGAACATTATATTTGAGTGATAAAACAAGATAAATGAGAAGAGAATTATAAGTTCTGAGAAATTATCTTTCAATAATAAGCACAAGAAAGAGAATTTTTAAATAAACAAAAATTGAGAGAGTTTACTAGAACTAAACCATCACAAAAGGAAATACTAAAATTAGATTTTAGAGAGAAAGAAAATCAACTTAGAAAAAATACTGAACATATGGGTAAATCAAAAGTAATGTTTATGGCATATGTAATAATAATGTCTAATTTAAGAGGTGATGTAGACTATAAACTCCTAAGAGAAAAAAGAAGGGCTATTAATAAGCCAAATTTTAAGTTAGCAGTAATCTTAGCAGGGAAGGAATAGGTGATCCAGGAGAACACACTAAGCTTCAAAGGTATAGGTACTATTTTATTTCTTAAGCTAGTGGTGGATACACAGGTATGTGTTTTAGGTATGCTATTAGGAAAATACTAAATACCATACATGAAAATTTAAACTAGAGTGTCTCATTCTCTAATTACCCATGCTATAAACTAAGTATATTATAGTCTGTATTTTAACACTGTATTCATTAATTTTATCTTCAAGTCCAGTTTCCTCAACTAGAATATAAGATTGCTCTACTCTACATTGTCATGTTCAATTATTAGACTCTTGGGCATGAAGGTCCTCAATGAGTAAGTGTCATTTGATTTACTGGTGACATGTAATAATATTAAGGATAGAGTTGTCTCAGCTAAGAGCATTTAACCCAACATTACATTATAAAATGTTTATGATGTTACTTAGCTGTGTTTAGCATTTATTTTGCATACTACTCACTACTTTCTTGCCTAGATTCTGACTTTAATATACCTTTTCATATAAACAACTCCCATCTCCAGAATGATGGTGTCCGGCACAAAACCACATAAGCCCTAAGTAATTAATTTACTGTGGGGCTAAGTACTATATCAGATTAGTCTATTCCCTTCAAAGAGCTGTAGACCCAAGAGCCCTTCAGTTTTACAATTTGTTGATGTATAACAGAGCTTTTAGCTGATGGACTGACGGATAGAAGGAAGGAAGGGAGGAAGAGAGGGAGGAATAGGAAAGGAAAGGGAAAAAAGCAGAGAGGGGGGAAACAGGGAGGAGGGGAGAGAGCGGGGAGAAAGAGAGGGAGAGAGAAAGGGAGGGAGGGAGGGAAGGAGACAGGCTTTACTAAAATAAACGCATATTTATCACCTACCATGGTTTTCATTTACAATGTCATTTAAACCACTATTTAGTGCAAATATTCCCCTTCCCCTATTTTCTCTTTTAAATGTTTGCAAATGCTTTCTATTACAACTTTTAAAATGTTTTTAATAACAATGATATAAACTTCATTAACTGCTAATTCCAAAAAAGGCAATATTTAAAATACTTTTTCAAATTTTGCCATATAATAAGCTATTATTTCCTCTGGTACACTTACAAAATTCAAAAATTTCTAACTGATTATCATACAAAGATTGTAACTAGACTGACAAAAGTATTAATATATTTTTCCCAAAGGACTTTGACAGACATCATTTTTGGATGCTTAATTTATTGTCCTAGAATTTGGGGAATGTTTTATTTATTTTCTCAAAAGATATGGATTACACTGTTTAAAATGGTTTCTGATTATGAGAACCTAAATATATTAATGATCCTTACAATGGCTACTGTATCCCGGTGATATCCTTTTGATACTTTTGGGTTTACTTCTTTATGAACACAAAGAGAATTTTTAAAACAATGTGGCTTTTAAAAGATAAACCAGACTATAAACCCCAAAACAGTATTATTTCAAATGTAATCATGCTAGACTTTCTCGCTAAGTTTACTTTGTCTCCTAAACACTGAAAAAGAGGAATCATTGGGTCTTATTATTATTTTCCTTTACCAATAATATTGTAGTGTATTTGGGGCATAATAATAACCATTTAAGAATTGCATATAATCGTGCTTTCTAGTGTCTGATGCACCATAAGTGATTAAAAGAGTGGGCTTGTTCACTTCCTACTTAGATTCGTCATAACTGCCATGCAGATAGATGGCTTTTTCTTTAAAGTTGTACTTCCTCTCTCTTCCAAAATCTCAGTTATTGGTGCATCTTACACTTCTACATGTGCTCTAAATAGGATATACCTGATATACATGAGAATCAATATAATATCCACTTCACAGTATGGATTTTAGCTGCAAAATTTGAATTTTAAAAATCTTATTTCTATCACATTAAGCAGAAGTATACCTCTAAGAGGCTTCAAAATAGAGTTGTGCTAAGCATAGCATCATTTTGGTACTACCCGAATTCTATTGCCCAGTTTTCATTACTAAAATGAGTATGTTAACAATGAAACATACATGTGGAAGACTACAAGCATATATGTATACACCTGCAGGTTGAAGGAAGTGCTCAGTAGACAGCTTCATGGATGCTTGCTAATATACAGAGACAGACACTGCACCTGAGTAACTTGTCACTCTAGGTGGTGGTTTCATTTCCATCAGTGATTCATTAATTATTTGAAGCTAATGAGAAAAAGGTTCCATCATAATATGGACTAATTTTTTCCATAATGGTCAGGATCAAAGACTATAGTCCTCAACCATCACCAGTCATTTCACAAATGCATGCCATACTATTTTAAAACAAAATAGAAAATGACATAGGGTCTCAATTTAAATGTCCTTTCCTCAAATAGGATACCTCCTACTCTCCAGCCTAGGATAAGATGTCTATGCCGTATACCCACAGCTTTCTATTCTTTACCTTTCATAGCATATAGACCACATGATTGTAATTACTTGTTTAATCATTAACTTAGATTCTCAATAAGCAGTCTGAGATGGGATACATGAGACAAATAACTTATTAAGAGTGGGCCCTCAGAAGAAACATGCTTGGGCATGAGGGAGCAAGACAAGGAAGAAGAGAAAGTTGAGCAAAGTTGTGGTTGGGGATTGAAGTTTAACTTCAGTCTAATCCCACAGTGGGGCTTTGGAACATAATTTGTCCCACAGAATATATCCAACCTTGAAGAAAGTTTATTATGCTTCTAGTACAGTGTCAGTCAGCCATTGCCTAGGAGCTGCCTAAAGGCAGCAGCGAGGCAGAGGCTTAATTCCTAGGCATCTGTAAGCAAGATGGCTCCAGTACCCTTTCTATAATGAACTCCAGAAATGGTTCCAGGTAGGAGACATTATAGCAAAATGCTACCATGGCAGCTGGAAGGCAGGCACAGCAAATGAATAAAATGCTTCCCAGGGGATCTAGGCAGGGCACCAATGAGTCTGTAGCAATTGCCTTCCTTCTCTAAAAGTATAAACTCACCAATGGCAGAGGCGGTTTCAGTCTTGTTTAACAACTGAGTGATACCAAGCACATACTAGTGACTTAAGAAATACTTGTGGTAAGAATGGATAATGTAAAACATTTTATACTGTTTTTTGCCTAGCTTATGTCATAAACGTTTTAATTTTTCTGTATGTCCTTAATTGGAATAAAATAAGGAATGAAAATATAATATTTAAGTCTAAGCAATTTAATTTCTCTGCCATTTTGCTTTTCAAAAAGGCTGCACAATGGGCGCTTGGGTAGGCTCAATCATTAAGTGTCTGCCTTTGGCTCAGGTAATGATCCAGGACTCCGGGATTGGGATTGAGCGCCACATCAGGCTCCCTGCTTGGTAGGAAATGCACTTCTCCCTCTGTCACCCCCTCTGCTTGTGTTCCCTCTCTAAGTTTTGTATCTCTCTGTCAAATAAATTTTAAAAATCTTAAAAAAAAAGAGGCTGCACTTAATTACTAAATTAACAATAAAGAATGAATATTATAATTTCTTTTCAGTATAGCCAGCATTGGATATTTTGAGTTTTGTTATTTTGTTAATTTTATGATGTAAAATACTATCTTAAGAGTGCTTTATTGTATCTCATTTTGATAAGGAGAGGCTAATAGTTACCTTGTCAATTTTATTGCCCCTTTTATAAACTATCTTATTGTTTATCTGTTAATTTATTTAGAATTTCAACTCTTTTTTACAAATTTGAATATATATTACCATGATCATATTGATGAAAATACCTACAACCTATATAATAAACAACATTATTACCTTATTTAGGTTTCATCTTTTCCCCAGAAAATTATTATGCACCCATATTTCCATAACTTTAATTAAAAAAATGTTACTCTCCCACAGAGCTTTAATTATTCTATTCCATTGCTTTATACTTTTTTCTTTTGTTTAATGCTTATTTTTAACAATTTAGTGCACCTGCAATTTATTTTAAAATAAAGTAAGCTAGAAATAACATTTTCCAGAATTGTTCCAGACACACTTATATCATTCTGTTTTCATGTTTTTTTAACTATGTTATCATACAATAAAAATTGGTATATAATTACTGATATTTCAGGTCTCTACCTTCTATTTCATTCAATGTCTAGAAAGTTGTAATATATATATATATTTTATATATTGATACTAAATAACATGTTTTAATATTTGATGGAAGAGGTCACCTCTTTATTATTTAACAATCCTACATGTTTTCTTCCAATAAACATTTTTCCAGCTTACTTTTTTATGAAGTATATTATCTAGTTCAAAAATTTGATGCAATTATTTAAATTGGAATGTTTTATACACATTAGTTAAAATTGGCATTTTTTGAAATATAAAATAGTCCTTTGCAAGAATAGGCTCTATATCTCTAGTTGTTCAAATTTTATTTAAATCTTCCAGTGATAGGATTATTTAGTTTCCATATAAAGTCTCACCACATATTAAAATTCTCTAAATATTTATTCCTAAGTATTTCTTGTATTTGTTATTCTGATAAATCTGACCCTATTTAAAATTCTATTTTCTAGCTTTGTTAATTACTGGATTCTAGAAATAGAAGAAAATTTATATATTTACATTATAATTAGATATTCATTAGTTTATGATGGATTTACACAGATGTTCTAAGTGTATAATTTCATATATATGTATAAACACATATGTACATATATAAATACACTCGTAGTCAACAATTATTACTTATTCATCTTTATATTTGCATCTTTAAAAATCTAAATGTTTCATTAAGAATACAGAAGTATTGGGGTGCCTGGGTGGCTCAGTTGGTTAAGCAGCTGTCTTTGGCTCAGGTCACGATCCCAGAGTCCTGAGATCGAGCCATGCATTCCTGCTCGGCAGGAAGCCTGCTTCTCCCACTCTCACTCCCCCTGCTTGTGTTCCCTCTTTAGCTGTGTTTCTCTCTGTCAAATAGATAAATAAAAAAAAAGAATACAGAAGTATTATTCCTGACTTTAGAGTTAATCCATTCCTTTAAGACTCTGAAAACAGCTTTTTCCCTATTACATTAAAAATGCATAACATGGGGCGCCTGGGTGGCTCAGTTGGTTAAGCGACTGCCCTCGGCTCAGGTCATGATCCCGGAGACCTGGGATTGAGTCCCACATTGGGCTCCCTGCTCGGCGGGAAGCCTGCTTCTCCCTCTCTCACTCCCCTGCTTGTGTTCCCTCTCTGGCTGTGTTTCTCTCTGTCAAATAAATAAAATCTTAAAAAAAAAAGTGCATAACATGGCTCTGAAAACTATAAAACATTGATGGAAGACAATGAAGATGACACAAACAAAAAGGAAGTTTATTCCATGCCCATGGAATGAAAAAATTAATATTATTAATCTGTCCATACTACCAGAAGTGATCGTCAGATTCAATGCAATCTTTACCAAAACACCAATTACATTTTTCAAAGAACTAGAAAAAAAAAATACTAAAACTATATGGAATCAGATAGCCCATGCAATCTTGGGAAAGAAGAATGAAGTTGGAGGTATCACAATCCCAGATTTCAAGATATACTCCAAGCTATTGTAATCAAAAGAGCATGGCATTGGCATGAAAAAAGATACAGAGATCAACAGAGCAGAACAGAGCTTTCAGAAACCCACACTCACACAGTCAATTAATCTACAACAAAAAGGGCAAGACCACCAGGCACTGGGAAAAAGACAGCTCTTCAATAAATGCTGGAGAAACTGGATAGCTACATGCAAAAGAATGAAGCTAAATCATCTCCTTACACCATATCAAAAAACAAACAAACAAACAAAAAACTCAAAATGGATTAGAAACCTAACTGTGAAACCTAAAGTCATAAAACTACTGGAAGAAAACATAGGTCGTAACTGCTTTCGCATGAGCTGTAGAGCCATTTTTCTAGATATATCTCCTCAGGGAAGGGAAACACGAACAAAAATAAGTTATTATGATCACACAGTAAAATAAAAAGGTTTGCAGAGAGAAGAAAACAAACAAACAAAATAAAAAGGCAACCTACTGAATGAGAGAAGATATTTGCAAATGATGTATCCAATAAGTTAGTATCCAAAATATATAAAGAACATATATAACTCAACACCAAATAATAATAATAATATCTGATTAAAAATGGGCCCTGAACATGAATGGATATTTTTACAAAGACATACAAATGGCAAACAGGAACATGAAAAGATGCTCAACATCACTCATCATCAAGAAAATACAAAGCAAAACCACAATGAGATATCAACTTACACCTGTCAGAATAGCTAGAATAAAAAAGATGTATATAAGTATAGGTGATAAGGTAGAGAAAAAAGAACCTTCACGCACTGTTGGTGGGAAAGTAAATCGATGCAGCCATTATGGAAAACAATATGGAGGTTTCGCAAAAAAAAAAACTTAAATAGAAATAGCACATTATCCAATAATTAGACCACTGGGTATTTACCCAAAGAAAAAAAAAACACTAATTTTAAAAGATATATGTACCCCTATGCTCACTTAGCATTATTTACAATAGACAAGATACAGAAACAACCCAAGTGTCCATCAAAATATGAATAGACAGGGGTGTCTGGGTGGCTAAGTTAATTAAATGTCTGACTCTAGATTTCGGTTCAGGTCATGATCTCAGAGTCAGGAGCTCAAGCCCTGGGTGAGGCCCCATGCTGAGTGTGGAACCTGCATGAGATTCTCTCTCTCCCTCTCCTTCTGTCCCTCCTTCCCCCCCCAAAAAGTGTATGGACAAAGCAAGGTGTGATAGATATATAGATATATACACATCTACACGCACTAGAATATTATTCAGCCATAAAAGGAATAAGATCCTGCCATTTGCAAGATGGACCTAAGTATGTTAAGTGAAATAAGTCAGAAAAAGAAAAATACCATATGATTTCATTTATACGTGAAATCTAAAAAAAAACAACAACAACAACAACAAAAAATGACTAAACAAATAAAAAGTAGAAACAGACCTATAAATACAGAAACAAGATGATTGTTGTCAGAAGAGAAGGGGATGTAGGGATGCGGAAAAATGGGTAAAGGAGAGTGGAAGATGTTGGCGTCCTGTTACATAATGAGGATAAAAGGTATAGGATATGGAATATAGTTGATGGTATTATAACAGCATCATATGGTGACAGATGTGGTACGTCTGGCACAAGGTATAGACTTGTAGGATTACTACGTTGTATAGCTGAAATTAATAGAACATTGTGTGATCTATACTTCAATTTTATTTTTTATACTATGAATTTTTTTTTATTGTTACTAAAAAAAATTTTTTAAGTGTTCCAAGATTCATTCCCCATTGCCCACACCCAGTGCTCCACGCTTTAGGTGTCCCCAGTACCCACCACCAGGCTCTCCCATCCCTCCAACCCCCTCCCTCCAAGTCCCTCAGTTTGTTTCTGTGTCCAAAGTCTTTGTTGTTTCGTTTCCCTCCCTAGATTTCCCTAGTTCCCATTTACTTTCCTTCTCCCACTGTCCTCCAGTTTACCCCTCATGCACCGCAATTAAGTGAAACCATGCGATACTTGACTTTCTCTTCTTGACTTATTTCACTCAGCATAATCTCTTCCAGTCCAGTCCATGTTGCTACAAAAGTTGTATATTCATCCTTTCTGATGGAG
>PITA01013385.1:18488-57846 GCA_004023965.1 Spilogale gracilis | reverse complement strand
CAAGATTCATTCCCCATTCCCCACACCCAGTGCTCCACGCTTCAGGTGTCCCCAGTACCAACCACCAGGCTCTCCCATCCCTCCATCCCCCTCCCTCCAAGTCCCTCAGTTTGTTTCTGTGTCCAAAGTCTCTGTTGTTTCATTTCTTTCCCTAGATTACCCTGGTTCCCCTTTACTTTCCTTCTCCCACTGTCCTCCAGGTTACCCCTCATGCACCGCAAGTAAGTGAGGCCATGCGATACTTGACTTTCTCTACTTGGCTTATTTCACTCAGCATAATCTCTTCCAGTCCAGTCCATGTTGCTACAAAAGTTGGATATTCATGCTTTCTGATGGAGGCATAGTATTCCATTGTATATATGTACCACATCTTCTTTATCCATTCATCTGTTGATGGGCACCTTGGCTCTTTCCACAGTTTGGTGATTGTGGCCATTGCTGTGATGAACATTGGGGTACATATGGCCCTTCTTTTCACTACATCCGTATCTTTGGGGTAAATGCCCAGTAGTGCGATTGCAGGGTCATAGGGTAAAAAATAGAAACAGAAGGAAAACTTCCAGACTCTTTCTATGAAGCCAGCATCACACTAATCCCTAAACCAGACAAAGACCCCATCAAAAAGGAGAACTTCAGACCAATATCTCTGATGAATACGGATGCCAAGATTCTCAACAAGATCCTTGCTAACAGGATCCAACAATACATTAAAAAGATTATCCACCATGACCAAGTGGGTTTTATCCCAGGGATGCAAGGGTGGTTCAACACTCGCAAAACAATCAACATGATAGAACAAATCAATAAGAGAAGAGAGAAAAACCACATGGTCCTCTCAATTGATGCAGAAAAGGCATTTGACAAAATACAACATCCGTTCCTGATCAAAACTCTTCAAAGTATAGGGATAGAGGGAACATTTCTCAACCTCATAAAATCTATCTACGAAAGACCCACAGCGAATATCATCCTCAATGGGGAAAAACTGACAGCCTTTCCTTTGAGATCAGGAACAAGGCAGGGATGCCCACTCTCACCACTACTGTTCAACATAGTGTTAGAAGTCCTAGCAACAGCAATCAGACAACAGAAAGAAATAAAAGGTATTCAGCTTGGCAAAGAGGAAGTCAAACTCTCGCTCTTTGCAGATGACATGATACTCTATGTGGAAAACCCAAAAGACTCTACCCCCAAACTACTAGAACTCATACAACAATTCGGTAATGTGGCAGGAAACAAAATCAAGGCACAGAAATCAGTTGCATTCTTATACACTAACGACTATCTAATTTTTTAAATAATCTGTTATTTTTAGAATAGTTTTGAATTTACAAAACCCTCGTGAAGAAAGTATAGAAAGTTCCCATAAGCCCCATGCCTGCTTTTTCCTATTACCAATCATACTTCTGTATAGTATGTGGCTGTGAATTCCTCATTTTCCTTGTTTTCAGTGATTCTGACAGTTTTGAGGACCAGCCACTTTGCTGGAGAAAGGCCCTCAAAGGGATGGATCCAATGTTTTTATGAAAGTAGATGGAGTTGTGGGGTTGGGGAGAAACACTGGGGAGGAGAAGTGCCATTTGCATCCCATTCTCTTGAGGTTCTCTTTCTGGTAATTTCTAGTTCTGTTGTCTGAGGACAGGTTGTGTGTGATTCCTATTGTCTTTCACACTTTTTAAAGCGTCTTTATGGCTCAGAATGCGGTCTGTAGAGGTACGCAGGCAATGTGAACTTGAAGAGGATGCATGTTCCGCCGTTGGTGGGGGAAGCAGTCCGCACCTGCCAATTACGTGCAGCTGAGTGATGGCGCTGCTTAGGTCAACCTACCTTTAATGATTTTCTGCCTTCTTGATCCATCCATTAGCCAACAGAGGGCTGTCGACATCTCCAAGGCAATAGAGGACTTACCCGTTTTTTCTTTCACTCTTTACCTGATGCTTTTTGACATAGTGTTGTTACATACAGACACTTTTAAGATGATGTCTTCTTGGAGAATTGACCCCTTTATCATTATGTAATGCCCGTGTTCATCCCTGATCATTTCCCTTGCACGGAAGTCTGTCTTTTTTTCTGAAATTAATACAGCCACTCCAGCTTTCTTTTAGTTACTTTTAACGTATCTGACTCTTTACTTATAAGGTGGGTATGTTGAAGGTAATATATACTTGGGCCCTGTGTTTTAACCCACTCTGATAATCTCTGTATTTTAATTGGTATATGTAGACCATTCATATTTAAAGCTATTTTAAAAATACAATTACATTAATATCTATCATTTTGTAAAGTGTTTTATATTCTTTGCACTTGTTATGTTTCTTTTTGAATTCCTCCCCCTCTCACAATCTTCTCTGGTTTCAACTGAGTATTTTATAAGATTCCATTTTACTTTTGTCCTTCCTGTGTTATACTCATTCAAACAAAATAATGGATGTCTATAATTTTTTAAATTTTTTTTTAATTTTTTTATTTTTTTTATTGTTACTTAAATTTTTTTCCCCAGTGCTTCAAGATTCATTCCCCATTCCCCACACCCAGTGCTCCATGCAATAGGTGCCCCCAGTACCCACCACCAGGCTCTCCCATCCCTCCACCCCCCTCCCTCCAAGTCCCTCAGTTTGTTTCTGTGTCCAAAGTCTCTGTTGTTTCGTTTCTCTCCCTGAATCACCCTACTTCCCATTTACTTTCCTTCTCCTACTGTCCTCTACATTACCCCTTATGCACCACAAGTAAGTGAAACTATGTGATACTTGACTTTCTCTACTTGGCTTATTTCACTCAGAATAATCTCTTCCAGTCCAGTCCATGATGTCTATAATTTTTAACATTTTTGAGAAATCTAAGCCCACCTTCAGATAACACTGCATCTCAAGGTCCATGGTACGTGGGCCTTATAACTGAATATTCTCCTCACCCTCATGTCATATAGCCAATGTACTATAACCCCTGGATTCTTACTGTTACTACGCTGAACAACCATTATCTTTCTGATCAATTAAGAATAAGAAAAATAGAAGATACTTCTCTCTCTTCATTTATTCCTTCTCCAATAGCTTTCCTTTCTTCATGTGGTCTGACTTCCTGTTCTATATTACTTTCCTTCTTCCCGAAGAACTTCATTTACCATTGATCTTGGGTCGGGTCTCCCTGGTGATGAATTCCCTCAGCTTTTGTTTCTCTTAAAAAGTTCTTATTTCTTCTTCACTCTTTTTTTTTTTTTACATTTATTTATTTACTTTGGAGTGAATGTGGACAAGTGCAGAGAGGGGCAAATGGAGAGAATCTTCAAGCTGACCCCCGCTAAGTGCAGACTCCCCCATTCGGAGCTCTGTCTCAGGGCCCGGAGATCACGACCTGAGCCAAATCTGAGGATTGGACCCTCAACTGACTGAGCCACCCAGGTGCCCCACTTCTTCACTTTTAAAGAATAATTTCATGGAATATAGAATTCTGGATTTTTCTTTAATTTCACTATCTTAAATGTTTCATTCCATAATCTTACTGTTTGCATGATTTCTGATGAAAGGTCTACTGAATTCCTACTCTTGTCCCTCTATAGGTAAGGCATCATGTTTTCCCATGGCTTCTTTCAGGTTTTCTCTTTGTCTTTGGTTTGCTGTAGTTTCAATATAATATGAATATGATATGCCTAGATGTATTTTTTAAATTATACTTGCTGATCCTTGAGCTTCCTGAGCCTGTAGTTTGGTGTTTGTCATTAATTTTGGAAAGTTCTTAGCCATGATTCCACATGTATATGTAACACACATGTAAAAATCTGTCCGTTTATCTGTCTATCTATCTGTCATGTATTTTTTCTATTATGTCTTTCTTTTCCTTTTGGTATTACAATGGCACACATATGTAACATCTTTTGAAATTGTCCTGTAGTTACTGAATGTTGTGTTTGTTTCACTGCTTTTCTCTTTGCATTTCAGTTTGGGATGTTTTTGTTGATCTGTCTTCAAGCTCTCTGATTCTTTCTTTAGTTGTGTCTTGTCAACGGATGGCCCCATCACAGGTGTTCCTCATTCCTATTATAATGTGTTTAGTTTCTGGAATTTCGTTTCTAGAGTTTCTGCTGACAGGCCCTGTGTGATGTGGTGTGTTGTCCACTTTCCCCATCAGAGTCCTCACATACTCTTCTCGGTGATTATAAACTCCCTGTTTCAGAATCCCAAACTCTGCGCCATATTGGATTCTGGTTCTGAAGCCTGGTTTGTCTCTTCAGATAGTGTTTTTGTTTGTTTGTTTGTTTGTTTGTCTTGGCCAATAGTCAAAGAATTTTGCAATATTTTGTCAAAAGCTGGGTGCGTTGTATTGGGGAAAGGGTGGACGATCCATGGGATGTTTACGTAAATCTGGTTAGGATCCGGCTGTGTGTAACGCTCACTGTATACGCATGCTAGATGCTTCCAGCCCTCTAGTGCCCTTGTTCATTCCTGCTCCTGACCTGGGCTCACCTAGTACTTCACCTCAGAGAGATCCTCTGTCTTGAAGCTCCTTCAGCTGTAACCCACTGCTGGCGATTGTGACCCCTTGCTGTAGAGAAGCACATTTCACAAGAGTCTGTCCTTCCCCTCCCAGAGCCACGTGGGGGCCCTGTTTGGATCTTCACCCTGTGAACCTGGCAGGCTTCCTGAGGTGCTTATAAACATGGAGGTCCCTAGGATGGCGGCCCCCGGGGCATTTCTCATTCCCACACCAGTGAGCACCCAGCCTCCGGAACTTTGTCCCAGTGACCATCTAGTGTCCTCCCAGTTTATGGCTCCAGCAACTTTTGCCCCAGGCAAGCAGATCGACACATCTCTCAGGATGTGAGGGAGCCGGTTTGCATGGTGACTCAGTTCGCAGATGGGCCCCCCAAAAGCCATTGATTTTTTGGTTTGTTCAGCTTTTTCTTCTTGTTGGGACAGGTGTGATAACTCCTGAGCTTATGTCACAGCAGAAACTGAAAGTCCTGTTGACAAGGTTTTTGTGAGAACCAAATGAGGTCAGCTCGCTGAAAACATTTTGGAAATTGCAGCCGAAATGCAGAGTCAATGATTGTGACTTTATGTATCGATTTTTTAATTAAAATTTAAAGATGTCTCAGTGCCTGTGTTTTGACAGAACTCAAGATGTGCCTGTTTTTTTCTTTTGCCTCAGCTGGACCCTTGGAGCATGTGCGACCAGAGGACGCCCGCGCTGGGTCAGGGGTCACAGCTGTGACTGCCCTGCAGCATCGACTCCCAGCCTGGCCGCTGGTCGAGTGCAACACTAGGGAGGCTGGCATCCGTCCAGGGGAGGGCCTCCTGGACTTGCTGGCGGGGAGGCATGGCGGCACGCTTGTAGTCTGAGCCGCTCAGTGGCACGTGAGTGGTTCCCACCGACCACAGCTGCTGCCCCCCAAGTCTCCAGAGCTGGTGAGTGGACGGGCGTGGCTATGCCTGGGAACTATGCCCCAAACTGAGGCACCTGCCATGCCGCTCATTTGTACCAGTTGGTTTACTCCCAGCTGAGGGTTATAATCCAGTCCCTGCTCTGGCTGGTTCCCTCTCAGCACTGGCCTCTCTGCTCTGTGGCTGCTGAGATGGGCAACCCCCTCTGCTGAGGCTTTTGCCCCCCCCCCCAAGATTCTCCCCAAACTCATCATCTGATGACTTGACATATAACCCCATCCCAACCTGACCATCCCAACCCAACCCCGGGAAATGTCCAGGAAGAGCCATGGGCCCACCTTCTGACTTTTCCCAGCCTGCCTCCTTCTGTTGGCCCTTTGCTCTCTGCCCACTGCCCCAGACCAAGGTGACAAGCCACAGGAGCTGCCCCTTCTTTCCTGCAGACATGGCCAGTTTGGTCCTCCCTGCTGCCACAGCCTTGCTCTTGTCCCTTTGCCTCACCCTCTCACACCTGGCCACCACCCGAAGGCGGTGTACTGCAGATGGGAGCCATGCTCAACAGGGCCCTGTCCTTTCATCTCTCGATGTGAATCGGGGACACTGCTGAGCCCATCTGAGCTCTAAACTCCTATTCTCGGAACTGACTTCACAGAGCTGTCATGAGGACCAGTCACGACAGGCATGGAGTCCTGCTGTGTGGTCGGGACAGGGCTCGACAAACGTAGCTCACACGAGCTGCCCCCGAGTCTCTTGACTTGGCACCTGTGTCGTCTCCTGTGTCCCTCCTGCACGCTCTTTCCCGGGTAGGCTGGCACGGGCCCAGCAAGAGATGTGCCAGTTAAGCTCTCTGCCTACTTGCTGTGAATTCTAAGTAGCAGAAAGCAGCCCCCATGCAAATGCCCCAACTGGGGTGTGAAGGTGTTGCCTTTGGCCCAAGTCTGACCTCCCCAGAGTCCAGCCAAGGGTGCACTGTTGGAGCTGATGAAGGAGTTAGGAGTCTCTTCCATCTCCACTAGGAGCATCCCCTTAAACTTCATTTCCATGGTTCCCTTCTTCATTTGGCTTCCAAATACCCAAGCAAATGTTTGGGCTATCTCATAGGCTCATCAGTAAGGGTCATAGAAGAGGAGCCAAAAAGGTACCCATGGGAAACTACAGTCAGAGAAGCTTGAGAAATAGCAGGTTAAATTGAACAGATTTTTTTTTTTTACTTGCTAAACTCTTTCCAGAAGGTTTATTCTCATGACTGAGTCCTGGGGTCTCCAGGACGAAGACATTGTGCATCTGATGGTCCAGACACAAAGCCTGCTCCACCCCTCTGCCCTTGCTCTCAGATACCCTTCTGTTTTCTCCCTATGATGTCATCTTGCAGGAGTGATGCCCAGTGTGGAATCCTCTTTGAAAACACTGGCAGCAGTTCCAGAGAGACCATGGCAAGCTTCCATTTCCCTTCCTGGTATTACATCTACAGGGCTTCCCAACCGAGGATTCTGCAACTCTGGTTGCTGCCTGATGCCTGCTCATCCTGCCTGGGTCTCTCTGGACTAAGCCCTGCCACCTCCCCCAGCCTGGTGTGGGACTGGCAGAGACTGATGGCTGGTCAGGGAACACATGGCAGTGGGTGTGTTCAGAGGACACTCTCTGCTGTTGAAAATGCCGGAAGGGTAATCCTGGCCAAGACAGGAGCCTCAGAAGAGACTTACGATACCCCGTTAATGCTCAGTTTTTTTTTTTTTTTGAGCAAAATACATGGGCACAAATTACTGAATGTATATGCTTGTCAGCACACATCTAATGCATGTTTGTTTTGCTAAGTACCTTGCATAGTGCGTAGTGCAGGATAAGCATTTAGCAAATGTTGTTGAATGAAGGAATAGAAATTATATCCTGGAATCTTGAAAAATACCATCTTGGGGATGATGGTGAACAGATAGCCTAATTAAAACCAGATGCCAAGGAGATTTTTTAAATGTCTCAGGGGATGACATCCCCATCATTTATTTGGTAAAAATTGCTCTGTGCTCCATCTTGAAGCCAGATCTTTTCTGGCACGGAAAACACAATCTAAATAGCATTTAATTCTAGTGAAGCTTTTCTCACTTCCTGCTCATGATCCAACTTGACTTTAGGCCAATCTAGATTGGCTCAACTCACTGCAAGCCTTGTCTCATCTTGAGTTAACCTTGCGGGTTAGCCAGACTTCTGCTGTCACAAGCCAGAGGAAGGACATGGAACAGGGAGCCTCCGTTTTGATGGTGGGTTCTGGTCAGTGACAGGCCACACTCCTTTCATTGTTTTTGCTTTCCTTCCATGAATGGAGGACAAGATCCTTCCTGGAGGCTGCAGCATTTGTTCAGCTGGGGGAAGGTGGACAGCTGCACCTGCTGGTGGCAGCTGAGATGGAAAGATGGGGACTGGCAAGATATTTTTAGGGAACGGGTGCTGCTGATACTGGATGTGGTGGTGAGGGCAGTGAAGAAGGGGAGAAAATGTGAGGAATCAACAATTTATGTCATGCCATTTATAGGGGGAGGGAGACTCACAAAGGCACAGAGACCCAAGAGTTCAGTTGTGGACATAATGAGTCTGAGATGACATTAGAGGTCCAGTATCAAAAAGCAGTTAGATTGACCAATTCTGGAGTCCAGCGGCCAATGTTGGGACTCAGGAAGTCATCAGGGTGGAGGTATGTATGCCCTGGGCCTGGGTGGAATTCTCTCGGGCATGTGTGGATAAATGGTGCAGGGCTGAGCCTTGGGGCCCTCCAGGGCTCGGAGCCCCAGATGTGAAAGGAGGAGGTGTCACTGGGAGGAGGAGACCACCAGGACCATGTGGTGTCCAGAAGCCAAGAAGGTAGGGTAGTCAACTAAACACATTAACTTATACAAAATACCAGTAGCTTGTATGTGCCAATATAGAAGTCAATGGTGATCTTAAGAAAGGACAGGTCTGGGTGGGTGGCAGGCTTCTGATAAGAAGCTCTCAGATAAGAGTTGGCATCCTTTTAGGACATAGAAGGCGGTGGCAGGGCTAAGGACAATAGTATGGAGAAGGTGGATTTGGAATTACAAAGAAGGACGGTTCCGGTCTTCTCAAAGAAATGGGAGGAGATGGCAGGCTGAGGAGGTAGGCGAGGCTGTGGAATGGTATTCTGCAGAGAGGAGAAATAAACATTTTATAAATGTATTTGGATTGCTGAGCAATTTTGCCTGCCCCCTTGATAGAGAATTTAATAAAGGTCCTGGAGCCAGAGCTGAGTATTTGACTAAAACCGTATGCAGCACCCGTGTGGGGACTGATGCCAGAGGAAATGAGGGGTAAGGGGGCTGAGATGGTGAAGAGGGTTTAGGATGATGAATCACAGGATCTAATTTGAGCAAAGGGTGAAGCCAGGACAAAAGGGGGCTGGGGGATCTCAAAACACCAGTTGGGGTGCCATTAAGTCAACGTCAAAATGCAATGATCTTGACTTTGACAGCAAAGACATATGAAGTGGGCACTAGAGAAGGATGCTGGAGGAAGGTGGCAGTGGAGGGGTTCTGGAGTTGAGAGAGCATCAGACAAGGCAAGGAAGAGGATGGGATGGAGGAAGACACCCCCAGAGTCCGGAGACTGAGCAGCTTCAAGCGCAAGCAGGTTATCTTTGGGCACTGACCTCGTGGCAGCCCCCAAGGTGAAAAGGCAGGTTCCAGAGTGTCAAATATACACTGGAGAGACCTGAATCTCAGGTGATGGCCACACGGGATGGGCAGCTGATGGAACGGCACATGCTTTAAAGGAAGTAGCATTTTGAGTAAAGAAGTAGGTAAAATCGGTCTGGTGCAACGAAAGCCTAAAAGGACACTCCGCCGACTCCCAGGCCTGAGATCCATGTGTGCGGGGAGAGTAGTCCCAAAGTAAGAGGGAGACAGGGTACTGATGCTCTAAGGGCACAGCCAGATCTCCAGCCCTAAGAAAGAGAGCATATCCGCAGAAGAAATGGAAGAGTCAGGAGATTTGGGCAACAGAGAGCAGCCACAGAGATGCACAGCAGGAGGGACTTCTGTGCAGCAAGGGAGTGTGGAGGATGGGTTCTCCCAGTCGGGGATGTTTAGGGCTGTGTGAGACTCAGATGTGGGGGATACGGAGGACGTATCTTCAGAACATGTTCAGTCTCAACCAAGCCACAATGGGCTCTTATCTGGACCATCCAGTAATCTGCTGGCATGGCTCTCTGCTTCTAACCTCTCTGTTCTCTGCTATTCTCGACACAGGAGCGAATCAAACACAACTCAGCGCCCTCCAGGGGCTCCCGTCTCACAGAGAGCAGAGGAGTTTTTGCTTCTGTCCAGTCTGGCCACTGCTTCTTGGAATTCATCTCCTACTAATACACGCCTCCCACTGTGCCCAGCCCCACTGACATCCTGGTCTTTCCTTGTGTGCCCTGGGCCTTGGCAGGTTCTGCGAGCTCTGCAAGGAACACGTGTCCTCAGACAGGTGCCTGGCAAGCTCCTGCAGCCTCCTTTGGGTCCTCACCTAAAAGTCTTTGCAGTGGAATCTCCCCTTATCAAATGCACCCCTCCTCCACCCACTCCCTCAAGTTTCCTGCTCTGTCTGTCCCCCACAGTTCTCCTTTGGCATAATATGCATTTGCTTATCCTGGGTCTGCCTACTAAAATGCAGTCAGTTGGGCAGAGGCTTTACCTGTTTTTGTCATCGTTTTATCCTCAGCACTTGAATGGAACCGCAAACATAGAAGGTCCTCTATGCATATTTGTTTAGTAAGTGTTCCATGTACAAGTGTTGCTATTCAGGATGACACTGATGATTACACAATACGTACAGTATGCAATTTCTGCTTTCTCTAAGTCAGAGAGCGTTGCTTTGAGTTTAAGAATGATCTAACTGTGTGCCACTCGATGTTGTGATTGGGATTATTTGCTACTAGCAGCATGTTACGTCCTGTTATTTACAACAATTAAAACTCCTATACCCCTATTTACTTTATCACCTACTTGACTTGACAAAAAATAAAAGAATATTCAGCTGCTCTGGGATATCTGACACATTCCTTTCATATTTCAGTCTGATTTTTCTTTCTCTGCTTTGATTCTGTGTTATTTGGCACATGAAAGTCCATAACTGTCATCCTATTGTATCAAGATGAACACGTAATCAATAAAACATTGCCCACTTTGTCCTGTTTCATTTTTTTTAACCTTGACTCAGACTTCATCTGAGGTCATTACTGCCTCCTGTACTTTCTTTGAGATTTGCTTGGCATATATCTGCCCACTGCTTTGCTTTTCATCTTTCCAAACATCCTGGGTTTCGTCAAGTCTCTGGTTAGATGGTGTGTAGACAGACCCTGGGTTTTGTTCCAGTTCAAGAGTCTTTAGCGGTGAATTTAATCCCTTTAAACTTTCTGCCAAAAGCAATGCGTTGGTCAGATGTTTATCCCACTGTTTTTTGTGCTTTTAGTCTCTTTTGTTTTTTTACTGTTTGTTGTCTTCCTTTTATCTTTGTCATTTGGTCTTTCTCTTTGTGAATACTGATTTTGAAGGCTTCTCTGCAATGCTAATTCTTCAATTTTGTCGACTTTTACATGGTTTCTAAGTCTTACAAATTTCTCTAGTTGTCAAGGTCTACTAAGTTTAGAAGCGGCCCCTCCACTTCTGTGAGATTCAGAAAACATCACTCTAAATTTCTTCCAAAATTCAATTTCCCAACTTTCAGGTTTTATTGCTAAATTCTGGAATTAGACAAAGCTCATTGATTTTTAAACATATTCTCTATGTGGATTCTATTTTAAGACTTATCAATGATACATAACTTGGAGACATTTTTCAGCAAGTATGAATTGCACGTATGAATTGTTCTAGGTTTATTGTTATCTTTTTTATTGTATCTCCTCTACCCTGTTTAGTTTTGCTAACCCATCTCACAGTGGATTATAGACCCTAGGAGGTGATTTGTCCAGAGGGGAGACACAGGTGTGTTCTATGCAGAGATAGAGCCTTTACGTATCTGAGACTTAAATTTTCTTGACTTAATTTGCAAATGTTAACTAAGCAGAACATAGTATAATTGAATGCAAATATTTTTCTCCCAAAATGCTTTAGACATGACCCCACTGCTTCCTATGTGACAAAGTTAGAGATAAGAAACCTGAGAGAAAGTAGCATTGCCTTTGACAGCGAGTGTTACCCCAGGCCTGAAATCTCCCCATTCTAGGGGAGAAAGCTCAGCTTGTACTGCTCCTGTGACCAACCCAGTCCTTTCCCCACACTCAGTATCTTACTGGAACGTAGCAGGAGCTCAAGGAGGTGACATAAATCATCCAAATCCGGCAGCAGGAGCAGGGCTGGGTCCCAGGCTTGAATCCAGGTCTTGTTACCTGAAAACACCGTTCCCAGGGTGCATGTTCTGTGCATCCCCTCCCACCCCCATCCAAAGGAGCCTTCTGATCAGTGTATCAGCCGCAGAGAAAATATACCAGCATGTGATGAGCAGAGGAGAGAAGTAACTCAAGGCCGATAAGATTACTTGCTATGGGTTCAAATATGACTCTACGAAGTAAATATGCAGATTTGTCACCACAGTATCATTTAACGTGACCCTCTGGTTGTTCCCACCATTGCTAAGACTCCACTAAAAGGGGTCCAGGGCTGTGCTGACACCATCTCTGCAGTATACACGATCACCACTCTTCTAGAAGTTTCCACATTATGAAAGTGGGGAGGAAAGCAGCACAGACAGATAACAGATAAGGTGGAGTGATGAACAAGAATTAAACCCGCAAAAAAAAAAACCAAAAAAACAAAAAAAACCACATCATTTCCAGCAGCATTGCAGAGACATCCCTCCTGGCAAACCACGACTGTGATTCTGGGTAACATGTTTTTTGTTTTTGTTTTGTTTCCTTTTAATTAAATACATGTATGACAGCTTTGTAACAGTGTTTTAAGTCTGAAAAAAACAAGAAAACATATCAGGAAGAGGAAGCAAACATTAGATGCAGTGTTTGCTTTCCTGAGGATCACAACTGACCCTATTAAAGATTAATTGTATGAGGACACAAGAAAAAGCCCCCAAGTTTGGGCTTGGGTGGGTGGGGAGGGATTAGTCAGATTTTGACAGAGAAACAGAACCAGTAGGATAGATAAAGATTTTCCTAAGAGGAGATTTTCTCCCCAGTCCTACGGAGAAATGGCTGACATCTATCTCCGTATAAGTTTAATATGTACAGCACGATGGCTCGGTTTAAGAGAACGGATTTATGGTAGGAACTGGCTTCCACTGGTTGAGGATACTAGGAAGTCTTATGATCCACCTTCAGTAAGCTGAAAGACCCAGAGAGCCAGCGGTGAAGTTCAGCCTGAGCCCAAAGGCCTGAGAACAAAGGGCCAGTTGTGTAAGTCAAAGAGCTCAAGTAAGAAACCCCAGAAACAAGGAGCTCAAATGTCCATGGTGATCTGGGGAGCTCAATTTGCCCTCTTCCACCTTTTCATTCTGTTCAGATCCTCAGTGGATTGGATGATGGCCACAGGCCTTGGTAAGGGAGATGCTTACAGGAATCTACTGATTCAAATGCTAATTTCTTATGGAGACCCACCTGGAACTAAATGTTTCACCAGCCTTCTGGGCATCCCTTAACCCAGTCAAGGTGACACAAAATTCACCATCACAGGGTATTACATCAGAGATTCTCTGTAAAAATGGGGGGGTTGTTCAGTGCATGTACTAAAAATAAATCTCACAGAGAGATAATACCCCACTTATCCTTGGTGTTTCATAAAGTAGGAAGAAAAAGAAAAAGAAAAAAAAGAACTCCAACCTAAGAATTTATAACACAAGTCTTCATAGCAAAATTTGGGGTGTGACATCATATTAACTGTGTGATCTGCAAAATAACACATTGAGAATTTAGTTTAAGGGAGCCTAAGTTTGTAAGTGACAAAATTTCCCCTGCAGAAACAAAAATAAATCTCCACTGGAATAACACTCTTTGAATCCAATCCTAAGAGAATTCTCTTGAATAAAGATCAAAATATAATCTAACAGTAAGAAAAAAAAAGAAAAAAGAAAAGTCACTAGATACTGTAAGATGTAGCAAGTCTACTGTGAACTGAAGTCAGTAAAAACAGCAACCACAGAATAAATCTGGCACAAAATGTGGATCCCAAAATTATAAAGTACAGAATTTAAATTAAATGATAATTGCATATAAGTTACATCTAAAGAAATAAGAGGACATTGAATGTAAATAAATAAATTTCCTAAATATTAAGAAGTTATAAGAATGCAACTCAGACAGACAAATGAGAAAGAGATTAAGAGGCTTGGAAACCAGAGCAAGAAGTTCTAGCATACATCTGATTGGAGATAGAGAAAGCAAGGGACAAGGAAATGCAACAGATGTGACATTCCAAAGAAAGAACAGCCAAGACTTTTCCAGAATTTATAAGAAACAACAATCTCCACGAATCTCAATCAATGGAAAGCAAAGTAAATACGATGGGGCAAATTGTTTTCTTCTTGCTGCATCTAATAAAATGTAAAAGGCAAGAACAGATTAAGGGCAGAACTAGGAAGGAAGAAGGGCAGGGCTTGATGATTTCAAGCACTCCAGATTGGAAAAGAGGTTGAAGCTAGGAGATTCAAGGTCAGGAATGCATGCTCTGGAGAGAAAGCTGGAGGGGTGGCTAAATAACGCTTTTGCTCATGCCTTGGAAGGATCACAACATCAGAATATTGAGTCACACAGAGGCTCTTTGAAGAAATTAAGCATGTTGCTCACAGATTCCCCTGGGTCTGTAGGAGTTGGAAATAGAGATGGGATTATCAAGAAAAGATGTGTGGAGAGGTTATTATCTAGTGGAATGAATCCCCGTGATGTACATGGGAGAGCCACAAGATTCTTGAGAACATTATACCAGCAGAAACACTGCCTTGCACTTTAATTAAAAGGGATAACAAAGGAGACTATTGGACCCCCAAAAATCTGCAGGTGAGGAATAACTTCATAGAACAATTCTGCTTAAGATGTGCTACCTTTCACTGGACAGCAACGGTATCTTTAAGGATGGGCTGTAGGCCTGAGGGCAGAGCTGGGAATCACAGAAGAAATCCTAAGCCATTTGCTTTAAACAAATGGAGTTTGTATGGCAGGATTTTAAAATTTCCTGGTACTAGGGACTCCTGTTTTCCTTCCATTCTATTTATTTTTGAAGAGAAATATCTATAAATGTTATTCTATGCTTGTTGGTGATTAGATTTTGAATGCAGCCAGCTTGCTTCTTGAGTTTCATGGGTTTACAGATGGAGAAGAATTTTGCCCCAGTATGGATGAAGTGCAGTTTCTCATCTTAAACCTTAGATGCTTTAAATGATAAAGTTAAAGATTTTTGAACTCATGAAATTCAGATGAGATTTTGGACTTTGTGTCCAAATTAGATTTACTCACAGAGCTGGGGAAGAGTTGAAGCTGTCAAAGCAGGTGAGGTCAGCACATTCATTCTGGAATGATCTCATTGACAAAGGAGTCAGTGATACGGCTACTGATTCCTCCATCAGATTTCTCCTTGTGGCCACACACCTCAGTCTGCCCTCCAGAAATTTTCATGGCTTTGTGCTTGCTTATTTTGCCAGCCTTCATCTCTTTCCATATCCCAAATTTCCTTCCTCATTCCAGCCTAACCATACCCATCAGCATTTCCTCTTCTTCCTCTATCCTTTTTCACCTGCTGACCTGTCTGTTCGCATTATCATTCCCTTCCTCCTGTCCCTTGAAAATTCATGTTCATATCCAGCTAAAATGCAGTGGATGGTATTAACACTTTGAGAATTCAGGGGACATGGTAGGGCATGAATGTGTTTTCATGTGGGACAAAAGTGAATCTTTGGAGGCCAAATCATGGACTGTAGTAAGCATACTGATGCCCATCCCCAGATATACTCACATCCTGATTTCTGAAATCTTCAATGATGTGATGGCACAACAAAAAATTATGTCATGATAAACCTACATATTTTTTTTAAAGATTTTTGTTTATTCAACAGAGAGAAACACAGCGAGAGAGGGAGCACAAGCAGGGGGAGTGAGAGAGGGAGAAGCAGGCTTCCCGCCGAGCAGGGAGCCCGATGTGGGACTCGATCCCGGGTCTCCAGGATCATGACCCGAGCTGAAGGCAGTCGCTTAACCAACTGAGCCACCCAGGCACCCCAAACCTGCATATTTTTAAGCCCTCGGGTTTGTTGTAATTGATTACAGTAGCAACAGGAAGCTAATGAAATGTAGATTTTTGGGTTTTTTTTTTTGAAATGTAGATTTTTGAATTAAAATATTAATTGTTAAAATTAGGAACTTAGTAAATGAGTTTAATAGCCAATTCTTCTCATCAAAGAAAGGATTAGTGAACTGGAATATGATTCAATAGGAAATATTCAGGCTGAAGCACAGACAGCAACAAGAATGAAAAATAAAAGGTACATTGCTGCTGAAGATCTTAAAAAACGATATTATTATTTCTTAATAAAAGAAAAATGATTGGGGCACCTGGATGCCTCAGTCGTTAAGTGGCTGCCTTCGGCTCAGGTCATGATCCGGAGACCCGGGATCGAGCCCCACATCGGGCTCCCTGCTCAGCGGGAAGCCTGCTTCTCCCTCTCTCACTCCCCCTGCTTGTGTTCCCTCTCTCGCTGTGTTTCTCTCTGTCAAATAAATAAAAATAAAATCTTGGGAAAAAAAGAAAAATGATTAAGTCATATGATACATTTTAGAAAAAAATATGAATTACTAAGCAACTCAAGAAGAACACATAGAACTTGAAACGACAACTTTACACGTCTCTATAAAGATTCCTCAAGGTTCAATCAGTTTTAGAGAAGTAATCCAACAATTGTGAATAGAAAAAAGAATTCTTTTCATCCTCTTCCAGATTATGGAATAACAAACCCTTGATATTTCCCTTTATGAGCTGATTATTACATTGTTACTAAGCCCTCACACAGCTACTATAAGAAATAAAATCACAGACTGATTTGCCACTACCTGAATCCAGTGATACAACGGCATGTAACCCACTGTATCAAAATAAGGATTATTCCCAGAACAACACAAGCTTGGTACAGCATTAAAGCTTAATTAATTTACCACCTTAATAGGTGGAAGTTAAAAACCACAGGATCATGGAAGAAGATGCAATGAAATGATGTTATAAAATCAGTATCTTTTCATGATAACAAATAAACTCCTAACAACTGAGAATAAGAGGAAGCTCTTCTTCAGGATGGGGTGGAGGTCTTGATCGTTGGGGCAGGTGCTCGTGGAAGCGCTGAGGGTCAGGCCAGCCTCCAGGACCCGTCCACAAACTAACTCACCATACTGGCCAGGCTCATTCTTAAAGCGTGAGTTTGTTCTTAGAGATTTAAAACAGGGAAAACTGGACTTTGTCTCTTAAGAATACCTCTGTATATGGTCAAAACATTAAGAAAAGCTGAGGGATTGCTTGCACAGAATTCGAGTTAGTATCAATCTCTGGGGGACAAGCGTGTCCAGGCACAGAGGCCAGCAATGGTTACAGTCCCCCTTTTAAATGGAGTGATCCCGGCACCTGGGTGGCTCAGTGGGTTAGAGCCTCTGCCTTCGGTTCAGGTCATGATCTCAGGGTCCTGGGATCGAGTCCCACATCAGGCTCTCTGCTCGGCGGGGAGCCTGCTTCCTCCTCTCTCTCTGCCTGCCTCTCGGCCTATTTGTGATCTCTCTCTCTCTGTCAAATAAATAAATAAAATCTTTCTTTTAAAAAAAGGAGTGATGCATCCCAAAGTGTTCCTCTCACTAACATAAATCTCCTTTTTACATTGAGCATGCACCATATAGACATTTCTTACTATGCTTTCTTCAAACTTGAAAAGAAGGTTTTAAATATCTTTAAAGAAGACTTCACATGGGCCATTTGGAAATACACTTTCTCCCTCCCCATGAAGGCTTAGCAACCAGCTCTCCCAGGAGCACCTGCAGGAAGTAGGAGCTTTACCCACCCTGAGGTGCCGATCACGGCAGGCATTTAAATTTAGTGCTCCGTGGCGGTGAGAACCTCTCTGCCTCCTAGTTTCATCTCTAGATCCCACTCGGCGGCCAGGGCAGGGCCACCAACAGCGCTGGCATTGGATCGTTTGACCTTACGAGAATAAACCTTCCCGGAGCTGGGGTTTTCATTCACGGGGCATTACCACGCTGGACAGCGGCATGAGTAACGGGACTCAGAGCACTGGTGCTTGTGACAGGAGCCCCTGGCCAGCCAGCCCAGGACCGTCAATGCTGTACTTCACAAGGCGGGTTGGTGGCACTTCGACAGATGGAGAAATCTGTTTTCAGCTGGGAGCTGGAGCAGAGAGGCAGGGGGACAGCAGAAACGGAAGAGCCAGAAACGGAGGGAGAGGTCCTGCACAGGCCGGAGGGCCCCTCTCGGGAGGGACTGTGCTTAGGTACCTGTCCGCATCGACGTTTCCGCATCTGTGAGAGTGGGATAATGATGTCTAACTCATGTCTCTGCCTGTGATGACTTAGCAAACGTCATGTCATGTGTGCCGCACACCGTAACAGACCCCTAGTCGGAAGTCAGTTTTTCTTGTTATTATAAGAAGTTGAGCCCTATGAGATTGCTGATGTCCCCATGATTTGATAGGCAGAGCTGCAGTGTCGTAGGGCTCCCTTTGACAGCCACTGTGTGGGTGTCTGAGCGGCTCGTGTGTGGTAACAGGTGCCTGGGGAGTGACCGAGCGACACCCAGCCTGTAAAGCAAGGCCTCCGATTTTAATATCTGGCATTCTAAGATTCAGTGTCTGTGTGTCCACATTTCAGTATTTGTGACACTGGCGCGTGTCCTACAGATAAGGTTTATGTGAACTGTCATCTCGGTTTTTGCAGCCGGGAAAACCATTACTAAACTAATGACGTATCTTACAATCTATGGTGTCTGAGCTTTAGGATCAGGCTCAGCCTCACGGCATTGGACACTTGGCTCAAAGGTGTCCGCAAACATCTTCTCTGAGGCCCCTCCCCGCGCGGCAGGGCTAGTGCAGGCGGACCGCACCTGTCCGCCCTCGCCGCGACCCCGACGCCAGCCGCTCTGCACCCAAGGGATCCAGGGAGTCATCGACAGACAAACAGAATCTCAATCTCCCATATTCCAGCATCTCAGAAACTAAGTGCAGGATGATTCCCTCTTTCTATGAAGTCCACAGAGATTGTTCTGAACAAAATGAGGTTTTATGTCTTCCTTATACATGAGAGATATTTAATTACATATGCCTGCAAAATATATCAGTCATTTGCATGAATACATCTACACCTTCGTTGTCAAGGGAGACAGGAGCAGTCTGCGTGGTCAGGCCTTGCTCAGCCCGGCCACGCTGGAACTCACCTGGGACAGGTCTGCAGACATGTGGATCTGACCCCGGGTCTGTCTGTATTACACAGGACCATCTGGAACACCCTTTAATGGGATGGCCACATGTCCCAGTTTGCCAAAGTGGGTCTCATGCCCCTGTCCTGCTTAGCATTTTGGGCCTGATGTTTCATTGTTAAACGACCTATTATTAATAGTTGCTTTAAAATGAGCCAAGTGGATTCCGGAACCTTCCATCTTGCATTTCCAGCTTCCACACCGCTCTTGTTTAGCCCTGTAGCTGAGACCGGGATTGACTATGAAGAATTCTTCTCCGGGTCTGAGGGATGAGGGGAGTGTGAGAAGCATGCGGGGAGCGAGGGCAGGCAGCGCTACTGTAGAGTGCATGGACCGCAGTCGGAGTGCTCTGATGGTTTGTCGTTTGCTGTACAGTATCAATCTATAATTTATTATATTGGTTGAAGACATTTATTTTACAATAACTTTCACTGTGGAGGCATTCAAAAATAAAGCATCTCTTGAATGAAAACTAAGACCTGCATTTCTGCTTCTCAAGACATTTCATAATGAAACGCACCTTCAACAAGGTTTTGGAACCACGCTCTGTGTGCTCCTGAAGGGGCACCTGCATCTTCTTCAAACTCTAGTCATCATTTTAAGCAGCGTGTCCTCAACAGGGAAAACTGGCTCTGTGCAGTTGCAAAAGCAGAGTGCCATCTCAGCCCCAGAAGCACAGTTGTTCTTTCTGATTGTTGACTCTTTCTAAGCTCATTTCACTCATTGTCGATCATGTAAGTGTGCATCTGAAAAGTAAAGCTACTAACACACCGAGCAAATTATCCGGAGAATGGTACAGTTAAATAATACAAGCTTTAGGCTAGCTCCATCAGATCCAGAAAATAGTAAGTCACTTCTCTTAGTTTTTAAGATGAGGTCTTATTAATGCAATTAACAAAATTAAAGGAAAGCTTTGGGAAGACTTTGGTGCCAAGATCATCTTAACTTACGATGGAGACCATTATAATTCTGTTAAAACTTTAACACTAAGAGAAAAACACTTGGTTTCGTGAAATTTTTAATGAAGTCTGATGGGGCACAGAGTTATTATAGAAGACTATTTCAGTAGACTAAGAAGCCATGGATTGGTTGTGGTGCGTCTCCAGTTCCCGATGGCCTCTGATTGTGACTTTATGCCAACCAAAGATTTATAAATACTCATATATGTACATGATTTGAGTAAACTGAGACGTTTTGTAAGGAAGTCGACTGTGGGTATGAAAAGGACTTGTACCGTAGCCTGGACTCAACTGGGTCTTAAGCGTACTAGACCCTTGGCGCTGTCTAGATCAAGCTTAAGTGCCCGTCAGCACTATTAGATGTGTAAAGAGATCCTCTACATTCCCAGTACATTATGTTCAAAATCTTTTGATTCTTGAAATCTTTAATCAAAGAATTGTACATACAACGTTCCAAAAATAATTGGAGATTTAGAACTCTTAGCAATTTACAATTATTTAGATCATTTATCTGTCCCAAAGCAAACAAGAAATTGATGGTACTGAGCACGGAGAGGTAGTTAAGATTTCATTTTGGAATGCCACGATTGCATCTTGGGATTTATCCACATGTGAGAAGGAGTTTTGATGAAACTCTTGCTTCCTCAACATTTAATTATGGAAAGTTTCAAACATACAGAAAAGGTGAAAGAATTTGACAGTGAATACCCAAACATGTACCATTTGTGTTGGACCATCAGCAATTTATTGTACTTACTTTTCACACTATCATCCATCTCTTTACTCATCCATCTATCTTATTTTTGGATTTTTTAAAAGATTTTATTTATTTATTTGACAGAGAGAAACACAGCCAGAGAGGGAACACAAGCAGGGGAGTGAGAGAGGGAGAAGCAGGCTTCCCGCGGAGCAGGGAGCCCAATGTGGGGCTCGATCCCGGGTCTCCGGGATCATGACCTGAGCTGAAGGCAGGTGCTTAACTAACTGAGCCCCCCAGTTGTCCCTTTTTGGATTCTTTTTAATGTAAGTTGTACTCATCAGTTCATTTCATCCTTAAATATTTTAACATGAAGATTGCTAACTCAGCTTCATATATATATGTTTATTGATTTACTTATTTATTTATAAATCTTTTTGATTATCATTTGCATACTGCATACTGTTAAGTGCCCAATTTTTAGGGTAGTAGTTGGTGAATTTTGATAAATCCACTGTCTAAACCACAAAAGATTCAGAATATTTCCACTTCCTCATTTCCTTCCACTGTTTTGATTTATTTTGCCATAGATGAGTCCAGTGTGTTGTAAGACCTCATGCAGTAGACCTTTTTTGGGGAAGGTTTCTTTCACTCCGTGTCAAGACTTCGGGCTTCATTCATATGGTTGTATCATTGTGTATTTTTTCCTTTTCATTGGTGAATATAGAACTGTGGGTCTATGTGATGAAGCTACTGCCAAGGATTGTTTTCAGTTCCCCTGTTGACGGACACGTGGGTTGATGCCAGTCTGGGGCTATTACGAAGAAAGCTGTTAGGGACAGTCCTGAGGAAGTATTTCTGTAGACATCTGACTGCCTTTCACGGGCATATGTTTGTTTTAGAAGAAACTGCCCAATATTTTCCAAAGTGGTGGTAGCATTCTCAAATGTCACCAAAAATGTATGAGTTCTGACTGATTTGCATCCTCACCAATATTTTGTGTTGTGAATGGTTTTAGTTTCAGCTATTTTATTATTTGTGAGTGGATGAATCACTCTATTTTGGTTTAAATTTCCATTCCCTGAGGGCTAATGATGTTGGACACTTTCTCATGTGCTGACTGACCATTGGTTTATCTTTCTTAAAATCTGTCACTTGGTCTTGACCTTCTCAGCATATTTTCCTTTTCCTTTTTTTTTTCTTTGTCATGTGTGGCTTATCTATTTAGTCTCTTAATAAGAAGGTATAAATTTGGGCACCTGGGTAGCTAGAGGGTTGAGCCTCTGCCTTTGGCTCAGGTCATGATCTCAGGGTCCTGGGATCGAGGCCCCATCGGGCTTTCTGCTCAGCAGGGAGTCTGCTTCCTCCTCTCTCTGCCTGCCTCTCTGCCTACTTATGATCTCTCTCTCTCTCTGTCAAATAAATAAATAAATAAAATAAAATCTTCTTAAAAAAGGTATAAATTTGATGAAGCCAAATTAATTACTTTTTGTTCTTTTACAGTTATTGCTTTCTGTATTTTAAGAAAACTACCCATATTCCCAACTCATGAAGACATTCTGCTGTGTTTTCTTCTAGAACTTTCATACTTTTAAATGTTTGTATACAGAGTGGGATAGGAGTTGTTTTGTTTTTTTTTTTCCTAAAGATTTCTTGTGGTTCCAGCATCATTTGTTGAAATTACTTTCCTTTTTACATTGTATTGCTTTGATGCCAGTGTTCAAAAATTAATGGACTGTGTTTGGAGGCTCCCTGCTCTGTTTCAGTCATCAGTCTTTCTATTCTTACAGCGGTACCATATTGTTTCGATTGAGATAGTGTTAGAGGAAGTTTTAAAGTCAGACATGCATGTTTACTTTGTGCTTTTTAAAAGATTTTTAAAAAGTATTTTAGATGTTCTCCATCTTTTTATAAAGTTTCAAACCAGGGTGGCAAATTCTACAAAAATGCCTTGTATAATTGTATTGAGGAGAGCAGGGAATCTAAAAGTTGGTTCACGAAGAAGAGGTCATTTCTCACATGGGTTGAGTCTTCAATTCACAGAAAAGGCACATCCCCTTTCATTATAGATTGAGGGCTCTCTTATTTGGATTCATCTTGAGTTGATTCTGATACTTTTTGTTTCAATGAGTTCACCTAATATGTTAAATATATTGGCAAAGATTGTCACGACATTCCCTTATTTCCTTTAAATAGCTGTAGAATCTATGGTTAATGCCCTCCTTTGTATTCATGTTGCCCATACTTGGTCTTCTCTCTCTCTTTATCTCCCTACATGCATCATTCCAGAAGCTGGTCAGTTTTTTCTTCTTCAAAAAAATCAACTTTTGGATTCATTAATATCTTTGATTTTCTTCTCTGTATTTCTGATTTCAGTTCTTATCTTTATTATTTCCTAACTTTTACTAACTTTGAATTAACATTCTTTCTAGTTTTAGCTTCTATTGATGGAAATTTAAATCATTGATTGTGTGAGAATGTAACACTATAAGTTTCCCTAAAAGCACTGCTCTAACTACATCTTGTAGATCTGTAAAATAGTTTGTTTTCATTAACATTCTTGCAAAAAGTAATTACCTCTTTCCCCTGTGCTTCCTTTTTGACCCATGATTATCTGGGAGTGTAAAATCTAATTTCCACATGTATGGATTTATTTGGATTATACTACTGCGGAGCCCTAACTCAACTCCACCCTAGTCAGAGAACACATTCTGTATTATTAAAATCACTTTAATTTTACTAATACTTGTTTAATGGCCTGACATATGATCTATCTTGGTGATTGCACCATGTACATATTGGAAAGAAGTCATTTTGTGTAGTGCTTTGTAAGTATCAACTTGATGAAGGTGATTGATTGTGTTGTTCAGATCCTCCCTGACAATATTGATCTTTTTGGTCTATGTGGTCTATTAATTGCTGAGAGAGAGATTAATATTCTCAACTAAGATTGCATATTTGTCTATTTTTCCCTCTGATTTTGTGAGATTTTTATAATTTGTGCTTTTAAGCTCTGTTTATAGGCATGTCTATGCATATGGTTGGATGTCTTCCTCAAGAATTTGCTCTTTTTTCCTTATGAAATTTTCATCTTTATCTCTGTGACTACACCTCATCTCGAGGTGAACTTTATCAGACATTAATACACCTGTTCCAGCCTCCCTATGCCGTTTGCATGGTCTCTATTCCCATCCATTTTCCGACCTACACTATTACCTTTAACAACACTTCCTGTACAGAGCATACAGTTGAGGTCTCGCTTTTTTTTTTTTTAAGATTTTATTTATTTATTTGACACAAAGAGAGATCACAAGTAGGCAGAGAGAGAGATGGAAACAGGCCCCCTGCTGAGCAGAGAGCCCGACGTGGGCCTCGATCCCAGGACCTTGAGATCATGACCTGAGCCGAAGGCAGAGGCTTTAACCCACTGAGCCACCCAGGCGCCCACTGCATTTTTTTATTATTTTGAAAATCCCTGAATTCCAGTTGAGCGTTTGGTCAATTCTCATTAATATGGACCTGAAATGCTTTCATTAGTACATTAATTTGTTTTCCCCGTCTGGCTCCTCTGTTTCACTTTTCACATCTTAAATTAAAAGGATACAGATACTATCTATCTATCAGAGTTGCTCTAGACATTCTTACATATGTCTTGATTTTTTAAAAGAATTTATTTATTGGGCTCCTGGGTGGTTCAGAGGGTTAAGCCTCTGCCTTCGGCTCAGGTCATGATCTCAGGGTCCCAGGATCAAAGCCGGCGTCGGGCTCTCTGCTCAGCAGGGAGCCTGCTTCCCTGTCTTTCTCTGTCTGCCTCTCTGCGTGTTTGTGACCTCTCTGTCAAATAAATAAATTTTTTAAAAAAAGAATGTATTTATTTATTTGAGAGAGAGAGAGAGAACACAAAGGGAGAGGGAGAGGGAGAAGCGAGCTCCCCACCGAGCAGGAAGCCTGATGCAGAGCTTGATCCTAGCACCCTGGGATCATGACCCAAGCTGAAGACACTTCACCGACCGAGCCACCAGGTGCCCCCTGAACTGTTTTACAGTAGACTTCATGTCACAACCTCACCACTTCGTACACGCTACGACTGTTGCGGACTGCACGGTCCATTTACCATCTGCTGCGGCTGGCCTTTTGTGCGCCAGTTAACATGTGTGTTAGACCTGTCTGCAGGTTTTACGAATCCCATAACCAGTACTCTACGCTTGGCACTAAAACAACCATATGGATTGCAAACAGAGGGGAAAATAGTCTTTTACTTTACCCACATTTTTCTCATTACTCCTTCCTAAACATTCAAGTCTTCATGTTGTATATATTATCTCCACTCGGCCTAAAGAAACCGGCGCTGAGCATGGCTGAAAACACCCAGAGCAATATACAGAGATAAGTCAATGAAAAATGAGACATGAGATTATCCACATTTAGCAGGAATTGCTCTCAATGCAGCAGGCTACTTCAAGACCCGTAGAGAGAATATTTTGCCAATAAAGAGTGTTAAGGTGGGGTGCCTGGGTGGCTCAGTTGGTTAAGCGACTGCCTTCAGCTCAGGTCATGATCCCGGAGACCCGGGATCGAGCCCCACATCGGGCTTTCTGCTCTGTGGGATGCCTGCTTCTCCCTCTCTCACTCCCCTGCTTGTGTTCCCTCTCTAGCTGTGTTTCTCGCTGTCAAATAAATAAATAAAATTTAAAAAAAAAAGAGTGTTAAGGTGTAAAGAGAACAGTCAAATGAATTTTTCATCTGAAAAATGAAATTCTTCATTTCAGTGTTTTACCCCCAAAATTCAACTTTGAAAAAATTACAGACACTGTTTCAAATATATTAAAATTGAAAACATTAAAAATATATTGTTCAGAAAAATACTAATCACATATGTTTGACACAGAATGGCTAAGAAGGCTCTAAGTATTATTAGGCTGTGATGTTATTTTAAAATTGAGGTAATTAATACAAAGAAACTTCAAAAATTGTGCTTTAATGAACACAAAGATATGCTACATTTAGCATATATTTTATTTTTGAAAATTATTTTTGAATATGATTATTACCTAGGCCTATCAATATAATAAAACTAATTGATTTGTGTATGCTTATGTCTATGCATATATATGTATCTATACATATTCATACGTATACACACGGATCACATAAACATCTTTTTTTTAATTGTGTATATATGGTTATCGTGTCATACTCCCATTTACTCTCACATGTGCCTTAGTTTCATTGATAAATTATATGGTCATCTTGCCTTTAATTTTCCAGCAACCACAGGAATGAAAAGATTTTTAACGATTGCTTCCATAGGTAAGAGCTCTCTATTCCACCTGTAAGAGTGACATTGCACTCCTGTTTGGGGAGGCTCCGGACCAGACAGCGGAGCAGGGCCGCGGTGGGACCCCGACTTCCTGGGCAAAGGCCAGTAGCATCTCCTATGTCCAGGAGTTAAACTGGACCCTGCACTCTGTGAGATGCGTCCCCTGGGCCCAGCCTTCTAAGGCACAGGAGCTGCAGAATGCTTTCCCTGGCCATCGGACCTTACTTCTGCCCAGCCCTGGAGGAGACCCCTGGCCATGCACGCCCGTGCACTCAGCACAGCTATCCACACCTGTGCACCGTGAACGCCAGGGCAATGGAAAACCTGCACAGGACGGGCGATGAGCAGCTTTCTGCAGACCCAGGCTTGGGTCCACAGGCTGGTGGTGGATTTTTTTTTTCCCCCTGGTGCATGGAGGGCTGGGATGAAGTTGCTGGCCAGGGAGGCTCACCTTTTACTCCGTGCAGCCTGCCTGCCCCACTTTTACTGCTACTAAGTTCGTGTATCTTTTCATTTCTGCGGAATATCTAGCAACGTTCATTTTGTTTAATTCATAGCCTTTACTTTTCAGAGAAGTTTTAGGGTAACAAAAAAATCAAAGGAAAGCCGGGGGATCCCCTGTGTCCCCATGACACAGTTGCCCTCTTATGGACACCTTGCATCAGTGGGGTGGACGTGTTGGGCTGGGTGAGCCCACATTGATACATTTTGGTTAAGTCTGCGGTTTACTCCAGGGCTCGCTCAGGGCCATGCATTCTATGGGCTGACATGTGTACATCGACACGACTACACTGTGAGGGCTCCATGCAGAATACTTGCACTGCTTTACAAATCCTTTGGGCTCCACTTAGCCAGCCCTCCCTGCTTCTGAACCCCGGAAACCGCTGCTCATACTGTCGCCACAGATCTGCCTTTTCCAGAATGTCAGAGTTGGAATCATGCAGTGTGTGTGCGGCCTCTGCAAACTGGCTGCCTTCACGTAGCAGTGTGCAGGATGTCTCCATGTCTTTCTGTGGCTTGACAGCTCACTTATTTAATTGCTAAAGTTCCTGTCTCTTTGCCTCTATAGAGAAACAGTGTGATCAGCCTCATACCATTACCTTCCTCAGCTACATGGGTATGCACAGAACTTCCCATGCCACCCACGAGCCCAGGGCACGGGCACCCCTGTCATCGTCTGGGGACGTGGGGATGCCACGTGCACAGCCACCCAGCTGTTGCCCCAATTCCAGGATCCCAGGCCAGGTGATGTGGATGTTTCAGCAGCCGCAGCTTCAGCAGCACCAGGAACTTTGTTAGAAATGCAGAATCCCAGGTCCTTCCCCTGCCATGCGTGCCAGTCTGAGCCTGAACAAGACCAGGGCAGCTTCAGCCCCGCCCACAGTGGGATCTTTAGCCCCGCCCTACAGCCTCAGCCCCGCCCCACAGTGGGACTCTTAGCCCCGCCCCACAGCCTCAGCCCCGCCCTGCAGCCTCAGCCCCGCCTATAATGGGACCCTTAGCCCCGCCCCACAGCCTTAGCCCCTCCCCACAGCCTCAGCCCCACCCACAGTGGGACCCTTAGCCCCGCCCTGCAGCCTCAGTCCCGCCCCCAGTCTCAGCCCCGCCCAGCAGCGCGACAGCCAGCCCCTCCAGGCTCGCAGACCTGAGAGCTCTCGAGCTTGCGTGGACCTGCGGCCTATCTGCCTCCAGGCACATTTCCTCCCATACTCAGCGTTGGCACGGCATTTGGCCAGATGACCAGGTGAGAGCTTACCTTGGGGTGGGAAGATCCATCTCCATTTTGGGGAGTACGAAGAAAGGGGACCCTAGACCTGAAGCTCCCAGACCCAGTGACACACCCCCAAGCACTTAAGCCCAGGCTCAGCCTGTCGCAGCTCAGCAACAGGGAGAGGCAGGAAGGTGCAGGGAAGGGGGCTTCCTGGACGTGGAAGTTGGGAACGCCCCCCGTGCAGGACTCTCACCCTCGGATGCCTGCCCAGAGCTCCCAGCCTGCGGGTCGGGGTTGCCAAGGGCCCCACCGGTCCACGGGGCCAGGACATGGCGCAGATGTGGGAAGTGACAGCCTCAGCCGGAAGGCCTGCACATCTGGGGGGTCACCAGCAGCCTTGGGAACAGGAATGGGCCCCTGTCTGTGGGGAGGAGGTGGGCTTTAAACCAAGCCTCCACAAATGAGAAGGTAACAGACTATGCAGGGGAGAATAGTGACGCCTTCGTTTCCAAGAACAGACTCTTGACACTGGTGAAGGGTAGGCAGTCGCTGGGCAGGTAGGGCGTCCGCCTTGTACCAAGCACCCGCGGAGAGCAAGCCCTCTGGCCCACGCCTGACTCTCTGGACTCCCAAATCCCATTGAGTACCAGCAAGACTGCATTATCATCCCTTCGTTGGGTGGGAATGTGGGTCCAGATCGGGGCCGTAGAGCTGCAAGTGGGGGTGTTTGAACCGCCGAACGTACCACCCTGAGTTTCAGGGCCGAATTCAGGCCCCACATCAGCGCACACGTCCGCACGCGGCCCCGTGTGGGCACCAGGGCGGGTATCCAGCAGGCGGGCAGGACTCAGCACGGAGCTTCAACAGGTTAACATTTCAGTAAAGGCAACAGGGACACAGCGTGCTCTCACAGTAAGGGTCAGTTCTGCTTAAGAGACCCACGACCCCCTGTCACGCCTCGGTCCGGCTGTGAGGCTCAGGGCTATCCCGTGAACGCAGAACATACTTACCCAATAGGTACCGAGACTCTCCCATGTTCCCGGCTCCGCAGACCGAGCCGTGGACTCGGCCAGAACAGGCGGATATTTTATTCTGGAGCCGACCGGTCTGCTCAGGTCGGGCTTCGCTGATGCTCCTGTGTTAGCCCTGCGATTCATCCTCCTTGTCTTGGGAGAGGGAGTGACAACACGTCCTCCTCCCACCTCAGGGACATGCCGTAAAGAGCCGAAATCGTCTTGGAGATGAAAGCCCTTTGAGATTTACAGCGTCCTGAACACATGCAGGGCTTGGTTGTTTTGTTGGAGACATTCTCCCGTCGGCAGCTCACCGCTGAGTAATACCCATGGGATTCTTTCCCCTTTGTGAGTATTAGGGGCATCACCTGCAGAATTGCAAAGACGAGGTCGGTCAGTCAGCAGATGCAGCTCGGGAGGCTGATGGGTCGTTCCGTGGGACCTGGTTGGGTTCACTTCTGCGGCGAGGGGAGTTTGAGGAAAGACAATGAGCCCAGGCTGGGTGATCTGTGAGGCCATAAATTCTCAGACAGATTTCCACAGAACCCAGAGTTGCATTTGTACATAGATGAAAGTGCCAAGAAAGCCCAGATCCTGCTTCGGGACAGACAGAAGCTGTCTGCGGGCTGGCCACGACACAGCCTTAGGGTGACCCTGCATCCATGTATGGCCGTCAGGTGTGCCCCCAGAGAGAAGGGGCTCAGGCCGCCCTCCGGCCGTGGATGGGTCAGGTGACGTCCGTGCTGGCCTTGCAGCCTCCCAGGCGCACTGCTATTGAGCCTGTCCCCATTACCGATGGCTGCATGGCTCACGCCCCATCCCAGAGGCTGCCTACCGTTGCTTGAGTCTCAGGGGGGACTGCTGGCTCCCCCGCAGGTCACACATGACCCCTTCCTAGAACAATGCTGAACGGACGGCCAGCAGAGGCCTGGGCCCTGCCTGGAATGAGGTGGCTCTCTGCTCCATGTGGCACATCTGGGAGGCCATGGGCAGGAAGGACGGTCTCAGGACAGGCCTGGACTCCAGGCCCCGAGGCAGCACCACGCCGTCACCCCAGATGGGAACCCTGCTAAGCTGCGTCTCTGCCCCCCGCTGCTCTCCTCGGATGTTGCATTCCTCCTAAGACTTCCACAATCGGCTGAGACTGATGTGGGGCAGACACACTGCCGACGCCTGCGGGGGCTCGGGCTCCTCCACCCCTGCCTTCAGCTCCGCGGTGGGCCTCGTCCCGCTGCCTCCCATGGCAAAAGCCTCAGTGACCTCCCTGCTGTTGTCGTGTCCACATTCCCTGAAGAATCGTGTCTGGGATGGACAGGGCCTCCCCCAGGATGTTCCCGGGGAGCAGCCAGGGACAGGACAACCGTGGAAGGCGGTGGGCCCGAGCGGCCCCACTGTCACCTGCGGGCAAGGACGACAGCAGCTCTGTGTGCGGGAGGCGGGCAGACGCTGACCCTCGGCTGCGGGCACAGGGCCTGCCGGCTGCATGGTCAGTCCCCGTCTGCCCACAGGGCTCAGACGCCACTGTGGTTTCTAAATGCTTCATTCTCAGAATGACCTCCTTCCCAATGAAAATAAAGAGACAAACAAATAAATAAAATGCACCACCAATGCCCCTTGCTTTTCAGTGGCACCAGCAAAGAGTGTGAGGCCTGGACCGCCGAAACTCTCCTGCCTTTACCCACGGTGACCTCAAGTCCTGGCCCCTAGACAGAGCCTGAGTTTACCGTAGTCGGCTGTGAGTTGTTTATTTCCCCTAATATAGAATAAAGAAAGCCAGGGTACTGGGGCAATGCTGCTGTCGCGATTTTCCAGAGACGTTAGTAATTACGGCATCAGTGAAGTGACAGTGAAACACTGTTTTCCCTTTATTGTAATTAATGTTGATGGTGGTGACAATCCCCAGTCCTGTGTTTACGTGACACGGAGTGGAAGCTTCCCAGAACTTTGCAAACAGTGTGTTTCTCCAGGGCAGTGGGTGGGGCAGGGTGCCCGGGGCTCATGCCAGAGCTTGGTGGGAAGATGTGCCCGGACGTGGGGGCCGGAGACTGGTCTTTGCTTCCAGACGCTGCTCCTGTACCCCTAGGCTGTGGGCGAAGAGACATTGGTCCTCCCTGAACCTCAGCATCATCCTCCATGAAATGAGAAGATGATGAAGCAGAGCAAACAGACCCCTCCCATCCCGACCTGAAGACTCACTTGGGGTGATGAGGCCTCCGAGGAAGGAATCTGATAGACATACCATTGCTATGACCATTCCTTCATCTGTAAAATGGGTCTCAAAATGACCTTTACGGGCATCCTGAGAGTCAAAGACAGATCTTCCATGTGCCTCGCTCGGTAGACTCGAGTTTGAAGACACTTGCTACTGATTCCACATCAGCACCCAGGCCCTGGAGCCATGCAGCCGCCGCCGGGGGTGAGCCGTGTTCAGCCAGCGCCGCCGGGGGTGAGTCGCGTCCAGCCAGCGCCGGCGGGGGTGAGTCGCGTCCAGCCAGCGCTGGCGGGGGTGAGTCGCGTCCAGCCACCTGGGCACCCACAACAGCGAGGACCTGGAGATTGGCAAGAGGTTTTGGGATCTAAGCAGGAGACTGGAGCCCCAAGCCTTCCTGCCCTTGAGCCCTGGGGCTGGCTCCCTCTCTCGGGCCTCAGTTTCTCTGCCTGTCGCTCGGGGGCAGGAGGAAGGTTGGAGGGGGAGGGCTGACCCCGGGGTGAAGGTGTTCCCTGTGGATGCTTTTCAGGAATATGAGGGTCCGCAAGCCGGCAGATGCTGCTTTGAGCTAAGACTCCGGAACATTCCCTATCCGTAATTCCCACTTCTGCATGATGGGTGTACCCCTTCTCACAATCAAAAGATGTAGAAAACAGCCCGTGACACTCATGATTTGGGGCCGTGGGTGTGGATTCCAAGCCCTTGAGTGCAGGGGGTGACGCCCCCCAGCCGAGTCTCTCTGCGCCACTCTTCAGGGATGGAGCCCAGACCCCACCTCCACAGCAGCCAGCCCCTCCCCAGCAGCCTCCCTGCCCAAGCAGCAGCCACTGCCCGCATGCCGGGGCTCCCTCAGAACAGTGTGGCCTTCGTGGCCTCGTGGCCAGCGTCAAGACCTTGCTCCAGAGCCTGCACGAGTGACGTGCTCCACCACTGGAGGCTCCCGGCGTGGCGGTCGATGTTCTCAGCCCCCGTGGTTTTGTGAAATGATGAGTCATGCTGAGTGTGGCAAGCAGCCTGGAGATGACATTATTATGGGAGACACCGGTCTGTGCCTGCGTACGGCTGGGCTCCTCGTCGTCCCCTCCCCATGGGACGGCTGGGCTCCTCCTCGTTCACCCAACGGGACGGCTGGGCTCTTCGTCATCCCCCCCCACCAACGGGAAGGCTGGGCTCCTCCTCATTCACCCAATGGGATGGCTGGGCTCCTCGTCGTCCCCCTGGTGGGAAACCGTGGCAGAATTCACTACTATTATTTTCTTACTGTTATTAATGGCTCCTGTCCTTCAAGTCATGAAACGGGCTCAGAGCTGCAGCTGGAGGTGGAGGGTGGACTGGGGAGCGTCCCATTCCCTACAGTGGCGCTCAGTCTTGCTCCTTCTAGTGGCTTGAGTGCGCCCCCCCCAATATACACCCGAGCCCTCACTCCCAGTGCTGGGGGCTGCGGCCTTATTCGCAAATAGGGTCTTCGCAGGTGTGATTAGTTCAGGACCTTGAAGTGCGATCATCCTGGATCAGGGTGGACGCTACGTCCAGTGACGAGTGACTTGCAGGAAAGAAGAGGGAAGGCCCTGGCAGAGGCTGCAGAGATCGTCTACACCCCAGGGAAGACCAACAGTTGGCGGGAGTCCCCAGGAGGAAGGAGAGGCCTCAAAGCCTCCAGAAGGAACCGAGTCTGCTGACCTCCTGCTCTCAGCCGTCTGGCCTCTGTGAGAGGGTATACTTCCGTGGTTTACGTCCCGCGTCTGTGTGAATTTGTTACGGTGGCCCCAGGACCCTGACATGCCCTAAGCCGCAGGGGACCCTCCCTCCCAGCATTCCCCACTCTCTGTTGGGATTGCCGATCTCTGGGATGCTTTGGGGGAGTGGCTCGCAGTGGGGGCTGCACCCACCGCAGCATGTCAGTAGACCCTCGGTTAAGTGCTGGCCACAGGTCCTGCCCGAGCCCCTGACCACTGCTTGTCCTTGCTTGGGTCCTTGGACCTGTCCCTTTTGCCAACTCTGGGCCTTCCTGGTGGGAGCCGACGACAGTGGGGGGATGAACTGGGCCCCACCTGGAGTCTCCTTCAAGCCTGAGGGGCTTGACCCTGAGGCTGTCCCACTGTAGCTGACGGCCTCAAGCTGTCCTAGCTTTCACAAGACAGCAGACATGAGGGCTCTTCTGTGGGGCCGCACTCTAGAAGGAGCCGAGAAAAGCTCAGCCCCGGGGGGTGCCGGCTGAACCCCAAGAGTCAGCCAGGCCTGCGAAGTGGGCAGGTCACTTCCAGCAGCCCCGGGGGTGCCGGCTGAACCCCAAGAGTCAGCCATGCCTGCGAAGTGGGCAGGTCACTCCCAGCAGCCCCGGGGGTACCGGCTGAACCCCAAGAGTCAGCCAGGCCTGCAAAGTGGGCAGGTCACCCCCAGCAGCCCGGGAGCGGTGTGCGCGTGCTCGCACACCATGCCGAAGGCTGTGAGCCTGTGCGAGCTCCCACAGAGAGCAGTGAAGGTTCCCGACCCCCGCCCAGGAGTGAGGTCCCCTTACCGCGTCCTGGCCAGGTAGGAGAACGCTTCCTTTTCCCGTGACCACCTGTCAGGTGCTTACGCCGAAGATGCACGCTCTTTGATGCCTCTCACTGCTGTGACTTGGGACATGTTCAGGAGGACATGACAAGAGGTAAATGAAAATTATGCATTTTAGAAAATGTGGCATTTAAAAGGCAGTTTGTCCCTCAGACTGAAAATTTGACATTTGAAAATCACCTTTGATTTTTCTGGAAAAAAAAAAAGAGCTCTATTTCTGCCTACAGAGAAAATGTATAAAACTGAGTTGTGCCTAGGAAAAGTAACATTTTCATTTTCTGTCTTTGAGACGTTGCGTCGCACCGGGAGAGGTGAGATTCTGTCCTGCAGGAGACCTGGATGTTGGGAAGGAGGACACCATGGGGGCGGCCTGGCAGAGCTCTGGGCCCGGCATCTTTACCAGGCTGCTCCCAGGGGTGGGGACCCCAGGCTCCAGGATAAGGGGAAGGAAGCTGTCCTGCAGGAATGAGGGCTCTCTCTGTTCTGTGGGACCCTAAGAGGCAAACATAGGGCCCAGAGTCAAACATTCCGGAGCCCACTCACTGAGGACGAATGTTCGTGTGACCTGCCAGGCCTGGGCTTCCCGGGGCCTCCCCTCTGCTATCGGACACAGCAGGTGTGGCCCCCGAGGTCTGGCCTGCTCCAGGGTGTGGGCGCCGTGAAACTCTGGGGGCACCGCCGATGTCCCTGCCCCCGGTGTCCTCATCTCCCAGCAGCCCCATCGTGAAGGTCTTCCGTGTGGAGTGGTCTGTCCATGGCTCAGGCTGGACTACGGCCCCGGTGAGGAGGCTCCGAGGTCCTTCCAGACAGCGTGATCCCATGTGTGCTTTTCTCAAGATGGACATGGGGTTTCCCTGAAGGGTTTTCTGGCAAAACCAGCTTGAGCACTGAGTGTCGTTTGGCGGTCCCGTGGACGGGATTCAGTGAACCCCTGCGTGTGTGGGGCTCTCCATAGTCGCCCGTCTCGGTTCGCTCAAACACCGCTCGGCGCCTGCTCGGGGACACCCACTGGTCTCCGGAGGGTCTCCTGCTTCTGTCCCCAGGGCCCCCTCGGAGTCCAGGCCTTGTGCTGCTTAGACCCTGCAGCCGGCTGCCACCTGGGCTCCTCCCTCTTCTCCTTCCCTGGCTTCTAGAAAGATCTCTCTGAAGCTCAACTCTGATCAAGCCACTCCCCATCTCCTGCCATTGCTGGGTCTGTGGCCAGGCGTCAGGTCCCCACCTGCGAGCTCCTGCTCCCACGGCTCAGCCCGGAGCCCTGTTCTGTGCACCCCTGGCCCCCTGACCAGGCCACATGTCTAGACAGGGCTGGTGCTGTCCAGCGTCCGGCTTCTGCTTGCAGCGTGGCCTGCACTTGGAACGTCGCCAGCTTCGTGTGCACCCACTGTCTGCCGCTCATGGCCACTGGCCGGCCGGCTCAACCAGCATGTGCGGGATTCCCACTGCTCTGGAGGCCAGAGGCGGCACACCGGGCACCTGCGTGGTCCTGTCCTGATTTACAGATGGATGCTCTCCCTCTGTCCTCACATGCCCATCCCTTCTTCTGCACCTAGTGGCCTCCTGAAGGCCCGTGTCCTACTGCAGAGAGCCTGGGACCCTGCATTTCTCCCTGCTTCTCCCTTGTAGGTGTCCACTCCTCTGTGGGCATCTGCTGTGACTTCGTGTCCCTTCTCACATCCTTCGGCCCCTCTGTCTCTCCCCCTGTCTCTGGGTCTTGGTCTCCCTGTGCCTCTGCCCTATGTCCCAGGAAGGGTACCAGAGCAGGGAGGAGCCCATGGGTGTGTGCCCCCAGCTGTCCCAGCCACTGATGGGTCTCAGAGGCCACTTGAGGGACTCCCAGGGCTCAAAACTGCAAAAAACCAGAAACAAACCAAAAACCCCACCCCACTGGGGGTCAGGACTCCAACATGACAAACTGTGCCCACCTCAGGGCTCAGCATAAACACTCACGGTCTGAAGCTCCCTCTTGCAATTTACGTTCGAACCTCATGCGTCGTGTCCATGAACCGGAGAGCGTCAGCCTGTGTGTGCTCACGGCTCCCCCGAAATGTCCACCTGCCTTCTTCACACACACAAGAGCTTGGTGGACACTTGGTGGACACTTGTAAGATGGAGTGGAGGTCGTTGTCCTTCTCCCCTGGGAGGGGCTGGGTGCTAAGTGTGGGGACCTTGTCTGCCGCGGGTCCCGTTTCTCGGACAGCTGTGTGGGCCAGAAACAGGCTGCAGGTAAAGACGTACGTATCACCGTGACTGTGGACGTCCCACTGGCTCTGGGTCCACGGCACGTCCGTGGGCACGTCATTCCCAGCTTACAGCTGGGGGCATGAGTGTGCACACCCAGCTGCTTGTCCCCGCGCAAGCAGCCCGTCCGCGCCACGGCCGTGGGAGCCAGGTCTGCCCGACCTCACGTGCTACACCGTCTGCACTGCTCACGACGGCTCTTCGTGACCAGACTGGTCCCCGGGCACAGCCCTGGCCCCCCCCCCGGATGCCCGCAAGGCTTCACCCCGAGACCAGTAGGGCTGACATCAACTCGCTTCATAGTAGTCCGACCCAAGCTTGGCACAGAGTAGATCCTTCATAAATATTTAAAAATGAGCAAATAGGTAGGCAGTGGGGAGCCGGAGCTGGGGGAAGCCAGAGCTAAGTGTTTAGCCATGAGAAGGGAGACAGGTAGCCTGCGAGTCTGAGCTGCAGAAAGATTTTAACATGCGCGGCGGCCCTGAGTGGAAAGCACTGACTCATCACATGAGCAGACACACACACACACACAGACACGCACGCACGTGCACACACACACACGTGCGCACACGCACACACACGCACACGCACACTCACACACACTCACACTCACGCACACACACACTCTGGGCAACTCCAAGGCAGAAAAACCATTTAGCATGAAATGGAGGGAAAGTCAGGAGCAAGCAAGACTTGTGCAAAAATGAAAAAAGGGATCAATGTACAGAAAACCTAAGTTCATTATCCTGAGAGAGAGCACGAACGATTTCAGAAGTGGGAACATCATGACACCGTGAATATTTACAGGGGCCGTGGAGAAACCGCCCAGGGCAGAACACCAGCGAGGAGGCTGCTCTGAGCCCTGCAGGGGGGCGGAGAGAAGGTAGCACGCTGCCCTGCTCTCTGCAGCTTCGGGCGTGAGGACACCCAGGGCCAACGTCACGGGGAGCGGACCCCAGCAGCGGCTCCACGGAGCATGGATATGCACCTCCACGTGGGGTTCTCCAGCCAACTCGGGGGTTCAGAAGCCTCCCCCTGCCATTAAAAATAGCCTAGCTTCCAAATCCGGGGACCCCTCAGAGCTGAGCAGGGGTGGCAGATCTATTTCCTGTGCTTGGCTTGAGAACAGCTCCCCGGCTTTCATTCTATTTCTTTGCCTGTGAACCCCAGGACAGGATAGCAGGCTCGGAATCCAGGAGCCCATGCATGACCCACACCTGTCACCCGGGCCCCCTGAGACATCGCTTTCTAGCTGACATCGGAAGCATACGTGTGCATGCATGAGAGAGGAGACTGATCCCGACGGGGACCGAGGGCTGTACCCGAAGAAGGGGCAGCTCAGGGGACAGCTGCCAGTCCCAGCAGAATGCACCTGCCCTCCCGCCCAGAGGCAGTGGCTGCAGCCTCTGGGCTTTGGTGAAAGTGTAGGGAAGCTTCTTGACACAGGAGACGGTCCCCAACGTTGGGAAGGCGTCCAGAACCCAAAATGTACTTACTCCTCTTCTGGCTATGGTAGAGCAAACGCAGGGTCTAACCATGATGTAATAAGAGTGATTGTTTAGAGCGTCCCAGATGAGAACGTTCGGTTCCTGGCCCGACCTGAATCACTGGCCCTTTTAAAAGCAATCTTGTCCCTTAAAATAAATACTGAACATGACTTCATAACAAGAGAAAAGCGGGTCTTAGCCATTTCCTTATGGCCTACTAGAGATGAATGCATGAAGAAAATATATTCTGGCTAAGTGATGGGGTTATTTTCAAGTCCTGCCCCAGGAATAAGGGGGCCGTTCTTCTGATCCAGCTCTCAGAACCTTGTCTTGAGTGCGTGAGGGCTTCGTGAACGTGGGGGACGCAGGGCACTAAAGATATCTGCCATTCCGGCAGGGAGCGAGCCCAGGCAGGCGAAGCAGGTGCTCTCTCTCCTGTGGACTGACGTCTGGGGGCTGAGCTGTGTTCTTTGGCCAGGCAGGGATGTCCTGCAAAAGTGCGCACACTGGGACCCCTCCGTGGGCTGCCCCTCGGTGTCCTCAGGGCTCCACCAGGAACGTGCATGCAAACCTCGCTCCCCGTGGTGAAGTAGAAGCCCGGCTCCCCCACTTGCTGTCAGAGCCAGAATCTGAGCTAAAATCATTAGCCTCCCACACTGGGGTTCTTCCAAGAGTAACACTCTCCTCTGAATGGCCGCATAGCTCTTGTTAGAGAACAGGGAGAGGTGGCAAGGTGGTCATTCATCATTCAGAAGATTCTTCAAAATGCTCAGGGAGAGAGAACCGTGTGGGCAGAAGCATTTTGCAGGACTGGGGTGTGCGGTGGCTCGGAGCCAGCCCGCCCACGAGTACGGGTTGCAGGGGAGAGCGGATGAAGGCCACCCAGCCTCCCAACATCGGGGCCGTTGTTGAACCCGGCTGGACTTCCTGGCCTGAAGCCCCCGCCCACACACCCACAGGGACATCCACGTCTCTTTGATGCCTTGTGGACGGTAAGATGACCCTGCAGGCTGTGCTGCGTGGGGAGATTGGAATTAGAGGGACGGACAGATGGACAGAGCGGGAGGGAAGGGGCCGCGTGCAGGGAGAGGGCAGCAGCCCCGGGGTGCAGGGGTCCACCGCCCACTGAAGGGCCTCGTTCCCCTGCAGTCTGTGGGGGGTCCATGTGGGGGCGAGCGTGCTGAATGTGAACAGCCAGCCTGGTGGTGGGCCTCGGTTTCCCCGAGGGCAGCAGAGGGAGGCTGGGCATGGGAGGGGCCTCGGGGCTGGGAAGGGCCTGCTGCGAGCCCAGGTGGGCAAAGCAAGGGGCAAAGATGAAGAAGGAAATCTCCAGAAAGCAGGAGCAGCACGCGCTAAGGCAGAAGAAAGGCGCTCACGCAGGAAGCACTGGTGGGGACCAAGGAAGGGCCATGGGCTCCACGGAGGCTGCAGGTCCCGCGGCACAGCCCAGGGCTGGCCAACCAGCAGCTGGAGGGCCCCATTTGTCTGGGGGGCGCCCGAGGGGGCTGAGAGTCGGGTCAGGGCAGCGCTAGAGGCCTGGCGCCCAGGCCATGGTCAGGGAGAGGAGGAGATGCTTCTTCAGGGACTCTTGGTCAGAGTGACAGAGCATCTGAGTCAACGGCCATGGTTGCTTGGTGAGGAGAGAGGCGTGGCGGTGCGTCCTGGGCCCCTGGGGACGGCAGCACTGGTCCTGAGACGCTGGGCGCACCGTGAGGGCTGGGCGGAGGGGTTGGCTGATCTGAGCCTGAGCTGAGATGTGTGCCTGAGCCCCGGAGCCACATCGGGGGGAGGAGGCATGCGGCCGCGTGGGGCTGGGGGCCATCCTGGGGCTTTGGAGCAGCGCTGGGAGCCGTCACCACCCGGCTGAGAAACTCCCCCCAGGGGCCTGTGGAGTCGAGAGGAAGGGAGGGAGGCCACGGCCGGACTCTGGGGTGCAGGGCGGCGTCACGGCCATGGAGCAAGGCGAGGAAGGCGCGGGGTCCAGGCCCGGGGGCAGGTGCTTCTCTTCCCCCCTCCACCTGCCCCGGCAAGATGCAGCCAGAGAGACAGACAAAAAAGTCCATGACATAATTAGATGACCAACAAATGAAAACCAGAAGCAAACAGAACACTTAGAAATTTCTGGGAAAAAGAGGGAGGCAGAGCCTAATTGCTGGAGAAAGTCAGCGTAAAGAAAAACCCTCAAAATAGGTGAAAAAGGAAGGAGGAGGAGGAGCAGGAGGAGGAGGGAAAGAAGCAGTTACTTTCTTTCCTCTGAAGGAAGAGCCAGAGAAGCATCCCCGGCAGAAGCCTCATGGAGGGGACCAGGCAGGTGGGGACCAGGCAGGTGGGGGCCCGGCAGG
>PITA01013385.1:0-18388 GCA_004023965.1 Spilogale gracilis | reverse complement strand
GCAGACCAGGGTCAGCTCCTGACCCACAACCCAAGCACCAGGGAGCAGACCCACAAGGCAGGCAGGGCTGACCTTGCACTTAAGCCCAGGAGGACGGATCACTGAGACTCGGGTCCGGCAGACTCCTCGGGCGGCCTCTGCAGCCAGATGGGGGCCGTCTTCCGTGCTGGGGGCTCCGTGCTGGGGAGGCCTTCTTCCTCTATACCTGGCTATGGGAGTGGCCGCGGACCAGCCGCCTGGCCTCCCCTGGGAGCATGTGAGGCCTGCAAGGTCTAAGCTCCAGCAGGGAGGAAGCCCCTCAGCCCCCTCCCCACCTGAGAGTCCTGTGGGCATTCCAGCCTGAGATTCCATGGAGACCCACAGGAAGGACCCCACCCCCAGGGAAAGCCAGTAAGAGTACCTCCCTGTCATCAGGGAGATCTTGCAAAAGGGATGGGGGTCACCAGGCCAGAGTTGGGACCCCGGATCTCCTCTTACAGGCGTGTGAGCTCCCAGAAGACCCACGGTGGTGGAGATGGGATGCTCACAGTCTGCCTCGCGGTTTATAGGAGGGTCAGCATAGAGGGCAGAGCTGGTGGCTCGGCCACAGCTCGTGCTAAATACACGTTCCCGGTGCTTGGCAGCCCCTGACACCGCCCCCCTGCCAGCCTCAGCCCTACACCCGGCCCCTTCCAGAAACACACTCCCACTGGCTACAGCGCTGGCTTCGGACAGTGCTCCCGGTGGGAAGGTTCGGCCACAGCTCTGCCTGCTTATTACCCACCCCTCCGCACCCCGGGGCCTTCTCCCCGAGCTTCCTGAAGGCAGCTTCCCGTCTTGAAGCCTAAGGACTCTGCACAGGGAGACCACTCGTTAACGCTTCTGAGTGGAAGGACAAACAAGGAAGAAGTGCCATCCATTACTCACAGAGTCACGCCCGTGCGCACACAACCAAATGTGAGGTTGGGGGAGCCTATCCCCTCCCCCGCATTTGCTGTAAGTTCGGGTTCTTGGAATGTGCGGCGTGCCTACTCTGCTGGAAACTTAGACGTGCTTCTGCCGATGCTGCCGTGGCGGCGGCGAGAGGGGCCGGATGGTGGCGTCCTGCGGGGACCCAGCCAGCCCCCAGCAGGTGCGGAGCTCTACGGACTCTGGCCCTCGGCCTCCGCTCGAGCTCTCCTTGTCGTCAGCTTCCCTGCTGCCCAACACACACACGTGCGTACACATGTGCACACCTCCCACGTACACGTACAGAAAACCTTTCCTTAAAGAGTGACTGAAACACAAACCTACCATGTCATCCCGCCTGTGTTGAAATTCTTGGTCGTGAATTTCTATTTCTCTAAGACAATGGATCGGTTAGATGGCACTTGGCCTCCAGGAGGTTTTATGAATCACAGAGGACAGGACCAACGTGTCTCTGGAAACCCAGAAAGCCAGAGCTCGCTGGGACTTTAGTGGCTGCAGAGTCTGGAAGCATGTAATGTGCTCAGGAGAACCGGAACCATGTCTACTAAGCTGGAGCAGCAGGAATGATGAGCTTGTCTGAAATCCTCTGGTCGTGGATTCCGACGGAGACCCGCAGTGCTGGCAGCGGGGGCTTCTGAGGGCAGGGAAAGTTCTGTCCTTCTGTTTCCTTCTCTCCTATTTGGGGAAAGGACAGTCCCTGGTGTTGGAGGTGCCACCAGTAGGTGGGGGCCAAGGTGTCCTTCAGAGGCCTGGCCCGGAGCCTCCCCTCAGCGTGGCAGGCTATGGGGGAGACTGGGGGGGCTCCGTGCCACATGCAGGAAATTCAGTCCCCCTTCGGCCACCAGTCTTGTCCCCGAAATCTCTCCAGCTCATTCCTCCTGAGCCCCCACTCCTGGGACATGTGAAGCTTGTGAGGCAAGTGGGACGTGCTGCCTGGTGTTCCGGTCCTGACTTCTTCCCGTGGGTGGAACTGGGCAGCACACTTGGGGAACCCTTCCTAATAAACCCTTAAGTTTAAGTCCTATTTTCATGGGCAAAGATGCCTGTCTTGGAGGCGAAATGAGGTGCACGCCACTGACTACCGGGGAGAATGAAATCATTTACAAAAAAATGGTGCACAGCCACACATTTATTTTTTAGGGTGGAGGCGTGCTCTCCCCTCCGTCTACCTGGTGGGTGGGGTGCCTGCCTTGTCCCCAAGTCTGCTCTCCGCTTGGGGACACTACCATCAGGCTAGCCATGCAGGGCTGGGTGAGCCTCTCTTGGGTTAGATCAACCAGACCTGAGCATCCTTTGACCCAGTCTCTCTGGGGAGTCCGTGACCCCAACTGCAGCACTGCGAGGGTCCCTGAGCCAGGAAAGGGAAGAAGCTCCCAGATCATTACATAAGGCCAGTGTTAGTGCGATGCCAGGACTGGGAAAGAGAAACACACACACACACACACACATACACATACCATGTAGGCACACAGACACACACATATGAACACACACAGACACACTCACACACGGGCACACGTGTGTACACACACCTAGTCTGCATGTGTGCTCACATGTACACACAGACACACACACTCACGTCCCTGCATACACACGTACTAGACAGACACACGGCTGTGCATGTGCACACATGTGTATACACACAGACATGTACTCACGTGTGCACTTACATGCACATACACTCATGTGTGTACACAGACACACAAACTCACACGTACACACACACACGTGAGCACTCACATGGAGGTACACAGACACACTCAGGCATCCGCAAACACACACACTCGTACACACATGCACACTCGTAGGTACGCACACAGACACATGCATACACTCATATGTACAGAGACGATAGACAGATGGACACACTCACACACACTCCTACACACATGCTTGCGTGTGGGAGCACACATAGAATAGGTACACACGTAGAATCAAAATGATCTCATTGGTGATAATGGGCACAAGACCCTGCGTTGTTTGTGGGACGTTGCAGACCCTCACATCAAGAGGGGCATCAGGGTCCCGCCCTCCGAGCTGGGCTGGCTGTGGGGCCATGGGACGCGGCGAAGGTGATGAGTGCCGGCCCGGTTCCAGCCTCAAGGCTCCCCACAAGCCCTTCTTCCTTGTCTGGAAACCCCGCAAAGCCCTGTGGGCAGGCCAGCCAGGCTGGCTGGTGGGTGGGCACCGCCGGGGAGGGTCAGGGCCCCCCGGAGAGGGTGCTCATGCAGGAGCAGCGTTCCCGGTGGGTTCGCCGGTCACCCAGCTGGGGTCCAGCCGTGGTGGCCGAGCCCCACTCCACACCAGCCAGACTCGGGAGCCAGGACGAGCCGTTGCCAGGTGGTGAGATGACAGGTTTTACCGAGACGGCTGGCTACCACCGGGAGTGTCTGGCATGGAAACCTTGACACAGGACCACATGCAGACTTCATCCCAGGGTGAGGGGGATCAGACCCCCGTGAGGCTCCACCCCAGCCGCTGTGGGCCTCACCGTTCCCTCTCCTAGTGGCCACTGCAGCAATGGGCCGTGTGGGATTCGGCCAGGTGGGTCACACCTGCCCCCACGTCCTGTCTCCGCCTGAGGTCTGCCGCAGTTGAAGAGGTGCCGCCCTGCAGGGACCCTGTTGATGCCCAGGGGCACCCGCATGGACGTGAGAGGCGTGGGTGCCCCATGTGGTGACACTGGATGCATGGAGACGTCTGCTGTCACTTACACGCACCTGGTCCTCACCTGACCTTCGGCTGCTGGTGCTGGGCATCGCCAGCTCGCGTCCACACTCCCTCTGCACCCCCGGGGCTCCCGGCTCCTGCTCAGCCCATCGCCGGGTCTGTGCACCCTGCCACGCACCGTTCAGCTCCTCTCCCAATACTTGGTGGCACTCTCAGGTCCTCACCTCTGGGGAGGCCACATGACGTGCTGTGGCAGTACGTGGGGTGGCAGGTGCCGGTTCTGAGTGAGGCCTCCGGGGGCCTTGCTGATGTCCCTTGTGCGCAGCTGCCTCTGCTGTGGGCGGGACAGGACTGCACCCCCCAGGGGGTGAGAGAGGGGATCAGAGCCCAGCACACATGGGAGGCAAGCCCAGGCAGGCGTCCACGGCCTCCGGCCCACCCAGCCGCCCTTGTTGCCAAGCACAGACGCGTGAGGAGCAAAGCCGCCCGAGTGGGCTCTCCCTCCTGCCCGCCTCACCCCAGGCCTCACTCCTGCTGGCTGGGACTGCACCCCTCAAAGGTGAGGTCCTCACGCTCCCGTTTCTGGGGTCCCAGGCTAACCCACTGAGTGCTAAGAGCGGCTTGGGCGGGGTTTCCTCGAAGCCAGGCTGTTCCCTTCCCAGATGTGTTGGGGGAGGGGAAGCCGACTCTCCTACTTCCCCCCACAGGACGTTCTCACTGCCCCCAAAGACCCCCACCTGGCTGTGTTACAGGAATTTCGCCGGAAGCCCAGGAAAAAGAAAACGTGTTTACAGATGCCATCTACCAACCCAAAGCAGCCTGAGAAAGCTGTTCACAGAGCACATCTCTGAGAGTCCTCGGCTCCCACAGCCACGGGGTGGATGGGACGTGCAGGCCCCCCTACGATGATGGGCGAGCCCTGATGGGAGGGCATGGGGTCCCGAGACCCTGCATGGGGGTGTTTCTGGATGGGCCCCAGAACTCCCGAACCCTTGGGGTTTTAGCAGAGGAAGCCCCCTCCCCCGGCTCCCCTTGCCTGGAGAACGTGGGAGAGGCTGGCTAACTCCGGGCGGCATATGGAGGTGACTGGCGGGTGCCGGCAGGGGAGGCAGAAGACAGGATGGGGAGGGCAGAGTGAGTCACCACGGGTGCTCACCCAGGACTTGGCACTCCCACTCGTGCCACAGGCCTCTGAGGTTGGACTTCACACTCTGCGGGACGGTTGTGTGAAGCTTGGAAGAGTGAGGGGCGATCATCGGGAGTGGCCATGCCAGAGCTCCCTCGTCAGGGCAGGAGGAAGGGCCGGAGGCTAAGGACGCAGTGGAGGTCAGCCTCCTACAAGCCTGGTCGTGTCTGTCCTCCCAGCCGGGGCTGGCCACCGGGGACCCCACCCAAGTGTCCAAGCGGCACAAGCAGGTGGGACACTGAGCCCTCAGAGGCGAAGTGGACATGACCAATGCCCTGGACGGTGGGAACAGCCCGACCACTGGTGTCAACCATGGGGACCCCCGGGGCTGGCCCATGGGTCTCTGTGCTGGTGGAGGTGAGGTCCACACAGTGAGCTAGGCACTACTTACATCTACCATTATTAAAAAAAAAAAAAAAATCAAGTGTTATAAGCCATAGATAGATGGCTTTCCCAGCCATCTAGAAAAATGTACTAGAAAATGATGATCCCTCCCCAAATTCTAGACCTTACTCCATTTACAGACCTAGATCCTGTTTTTGAGTTTTCTGGAAGAGAACGATTGGGAGAGGTTTGAAGTGAGATGGGGGTTGGGAACTGCCCAGGGTTGAGGAAGAGCACAGGCAGACCGCAGACTGTGCTGCTGGTGTTGGGCAGGTGCCGTGTGCACGGCAGGGGAGGAAGCACTCGGCACCATTCGCCCTTCCTCACTCAGGCACCTCTGCGGTGGGGACTGTCACGATCCCTCACTGCAGGAAATAAGGAGACCCTGACAGGGGGACGGGAGCTGCCCGTGGTGTCCAGGCCAGCCCTGTTGCAGACTCAGGCACATGCTAGGGCTCAGGAAAGGGGGCTAGGCGAGAGATGTGAATGGTGCCCACATACAGGAATGCACATCTTGAGCTTGGAAGGCGACAGAGAAAGCCCTGAGCGTGGTGTCTCCGGCCTGGATGGTGCAGAATGAGCCTGCAGGTGCAGCTCACTGGCCACACAGCCAGGCCACAGGTGGGGTGAGCACGACCACGGAGGCAGGTGTGCGCCTTCCTGCTCCCAGCCCCGCGGAGGCAAATTCCACTGGAGTCGCCTTGACATTTGAAAATCTCTGGGACCAGAACTTTGTTTCATGCTACATTTGATGCCATGCGGTGATTTAGAGAGCTGTGGGGGCCTTGAGCCTCACGAATTTCTAAAGAGAAAGAGGGCACTTGTAAATGAGGGCATTCCCCCCATCGCCAAGGAGAAGATCGAGGAACAGAGGTTAATTAATTTTCTCTGAGGTCTCACTGAGAATTAACTGCTTAACTGGATAAGAAAATTCACTCTAATGGCTTTACAAGTGACGTGCTCTGTGTGTGCCCCCCGGCTCCTCACGTCACGGTGCACGCCCTCCGTATGCCCTCCACGTGCCCAGCCAGTCCTGCATCCGTGCCTTCTGCTGGCCGCCCCATGGGAAGCTCCTGTCCCCTCCTTAGGCTGATGGAGCTGCTCACAGAGGCCACTCCCGCTGACCCGAGGAAGAGCCCCATGCGACAGGCTGCATTTGCAGAGAGCTGACATGGACAGAGCCTCTCCCACGGTGGCAAGTTGAGGTGGGTGCTGCTGTGGGCCCCCCGGGGACTGCGGGCGGTGGGAGGGAGGGTTCCATGCCGTGTGCCTGTGTGCGGGGTGTGGGGCTCAGCTCGGGGTGTCTGGGCAGGAGGCGCTGCATGATGGGTCAAATATGCCCAGATGTTTATGTCCTTAGACTTTGTTCCAGAAGAAAATAGAACGTACAGGCCAAAGCTCACATTTCTCCAGATTACTACTGTAGCTGTATTTCCTACTCACAGAAAGAAAGAGTCTGAAAATCCACAGTCATGCTACCATCTATCTGAAGTAATGCGACTGTGCGTGTGGAGTTTGATTATCGGTCCAGAATTCTGAGCAGGCCGCCCCCGCCTGGGATGGGTGCCCAGCTCCGGGGAGGGCTGGGAAACTCCCCGGAGGAAGGTCTCCACTCCCAGCTGTGGAGTGTGTGGGCTCATGTCACCAGCGATTGTCCCCTACAATCGAGCTCCGAAGCACCGCAGCTCCCCTTCTGGGTCCCTCACCTCTCCAGTCTAGCTGCCAACTCGATCTGTCCACTATTAAAAATGCAGCAGATGGTACATAAAATATGAAGCCACTTCCAAAACTACAGACACTCCAACTCTGGGAGACAGATAAAGACTGATTAATTATCTGGAACGGGAGCCTCAACCTCCAGCTCATTGAAAATGCGTTTCTTTCTGTACATGCTGGAATATTTTCTGGAATAGCAAGAAAGAGTTCATTCAGGGCATGACAGCTTTGGGCTGAGTCAGAGCAGAACATGATGGCCCTTTGCAGGCATCTCTCTCTAGGACTGCTCATCCACCCTTATCTCCTCCTCATCTCTTTTCTTTTTGTTAAGCAGTCACAACACCATGGCAGGGTCACCCCCTTCTTTCCCTGTAAAGAGAACATTCAAATACCCACAGGTTCGTGGCTGCCATCAGCATGAGCTCCTCGTAGCTGCTGTAACAAAATTACCATAAGCTTGGAGGCCTGAAACACAAAGGATCTGAATCTCATAGTCCTGGAGGCCAGAAGTTGACAATCAAGGCTCCAGGGGATGGTCCCTCTTGCCTCTTCCAGCTCCTGGTGGCTCTTGGGTTTGTGGCTGTGTCACCCTAGGCCCCCTCATGGCTTCTTCCCTGTGTGTACGACCTCCCTCTCCTCTTCCTATAGGGACACTTGTCACTGAATTTAGGGCCGCCCTGATCTAAGATGATCTCTCAAGAGCTTTAACTTAATTGTATTGATGGAGATCTTCCTTTGCAAGTGAAGTCTCATCTAGAGGCTTTGAGGCTGGGATGTAGCTATCTTGGAGGGGCATATTCAGCCCCTACACCATCCCATCTAGTCTTCTTGCTGCTGGCTAGTGCGCATTCATATTAGGAGGACATCACCATCCTATATCCTGGTAAAAAGGGAGCATGCTTTGCCCGGAAATGAACATGAGGGTTCTCAGAGAGGATGGACCTGACTGGCTCCTCCAGGGGCATACACATCATTTTGGGTCCTCGACACTGACCAGCTGTCTAGATGGCTCAGAATGCCGTGAGAGCACCACAGACCCTGAAATTAGACAACCATATATGGTCCCACAGCTCTGAGGCTGGAGGCCCAAAGCTAGGGTTCTGGCAGGGTAGATTTAATTCCCTTGACTTATGGTCACTTACCATCTTCCTGTCCTCACATGACCTTGTCTTTGTGCAAGCAGAGAGATTGTAAGCTCCGTGTTTCCTCTTGTAAGGACATGAGTCCTATGGGGATCAGGGCCTGCCCTCATGGCCTCATCTAACCTGAATTACTCCCTTAGAGGCCTCGTCTCCACAGGCAGCCACTTGGGAGGTGAAGGTTTCAACATACAAATTTTGGAATGACTCCTAATTCAGCCCGACACGAGGTCCCCAATATTGCATGGGATAAAATTATACTAAAACATGTTCATTGTTTAAATGGAATTCAAATTTAACTGTTCTACCTCTATTTAGTTTGATGACCCTAGCCTAAACCCAACCTTCCTTCCAAAAGTCAGGTTGATGTTGTTGGGCTGTGTTCAGGGTCACTCAGGTACTGACTGCGGCTCCCACACAGTACACAGACATTCTGTCCCCTGAGACAAAGCCCTCGGAACACCCAGGGATTCAGGCCTGGAGGCAGGTGACCTCAGGTTGGGTCCCTAGTACAAGTCTCAGCTCCACCACCAATTTCATGGTTTTCCCATCGTTTTTGAGAGAACGCACTTTTTAAAAAAAAAAATAATTTTTTTTTTTAGTGTTCAGGATTCATTGCCCATGCCCCACACCCAGTGCTCCATGCAAAACGTGCCCTCAGTACCCACCACCAGGCTCTCCCATCCCCCACCCCTTCCCTCCAAGACCCTCAGTTTGTTTCTGAGTCCAAAGTCTCTCATGTTTCGTTTCTCTCCCCTAATTATCCTACTTCCCGTTTCCTTTCCTTCTCCTACTGTCCTCTATATTACCCTTTATGCACCGCAAGTAAGTGAAACCATGTGATACTTGACTTTCTCTTCTTGGCTTATTTCACTCAGCATAATCTCTTCCAATCCAGCCCATGTTGCTACAAGAGTTGGATATTCATCCTTTCTGACGGAGGCATAGTATTCCATTGTATATATGGACCACATCTTCTTTATCCATTCATCTGTTGATGGGCACCTTGGCTCTTTCCACAGTTTGGCGATTGTGGCCATTGCTGCGATGAACATTGGGGTGCATATGGCCCTTCTTTTCACTACATCTGTATCTTTGGGGTAAATACCCAATAATGCAATTGCAGGGTCATGAGGTAGCTCTATTTTTAATTTTTTAAGGCATCTCCACACTGTTGGTGTGTGGCTGCACACCAACTTGCATTCCCACCAACAGCGTAAGAGGGTTCCCCTTTCTCCGCAGCCTCTCCAACACTTGTTGTTTCCTGTCTTGTTAATTTTAGACATTCTGACCAGTGTAAGGTGGTATCTCGGTTTGGTTTCAATTTGAATTTCCCTGATAGCTAGTGATGATGAACATTTTTTCATGTGTCTGTTAACCATCTGTATGCCTTCTATGGAGAAGTGCCGCTTCATGTCTCCTCCCCATTTTTTGATGTGTTCATCTTCTTTTTGGATGTATAGTTTGAGTAGTTCTTTATAGATCTTGGATACCAGCCCTTTGTCTATAGTGTCATTTGCAAATATCCTCTCCAATTCCGTGAAGCTGAAGATTGTATTAGTGATTTAGAAGACAGATGGATCAAGAAGGAGGAGCAAGAGAAGTCTTGGAACAAACAGCTAAAATCCCATGAAAATAGAATTAGGGAAATAAATGATGCCACGAAACACTCCAATATCAGAATTATTGGAATCCCTGAAGGAGTTGAGAGAGAGAAGCCTAGACGATATAGTTGAATAAATCATGGATGAAAATTTCCCTAATCTGGGGAATAAAACTAATGTTCATGTCCTAGAGGCAGAGAGGACACCTCCCAAGATCAATGAGGTCAGGAAAACCTCCAGGCACATAATTGTGAAATTCATGAATCATAAAACCAAAGAATATGTCTTAAGGGCAACTAGAGGGAAGCGATCCCTTACATATAGAGGGAGGACCATCAGAATAACGTCAGACCTATTCACAGAAACCTGGCAAGCCAGAAAGGGCTGGCAAGACATATTCAGGAAATTACATGAAAAAAATATGCAACCAAAGATCACGTACCCAGCAAGTTGACTTTCAGAATGAAAGGAGAAATAAAGAGCTTCCAGGACCATCAAGGTCTAAAAGATTATGCAACCACCAAGCCAGCACTACAAGAAATATTAAGAGAGGTTATATAAAAGAGAAACAAACCCAAGAATGACACAGAACAGAAATTTACAGAGGTAATCTATAGAAACATGAACTTCACAGGCAACATGATGTCAATAAAAACATACCTATCAATAATCACTCTCAATGTGAATGGCCTCAATGCTCCAATAAAAAGGCACAGGGTTGCAGACTGGATAAAATGACAGGACCCACCCATATGCTGTCTACAAGAGACACATTTTGAATATAAAGACACTTACAGATTGAAAGTGAGGGGATGGAGGACCATCTTTCATGCCAACGGACCCCAAAAGAAAGCCGGGGTAGCAATTCTCATATCAGATAAATTGGATTTTAATCTAAAGACTGTAGTCAGAGACACAGAAGGACACTACATCATCCTTAAAGGGTCTATACACCAAGAAGATCTAACAACTGTAAATATTTATGCCCCAACATGGGAGCAGCCAACTACATAAGCCAACTGTTAAGCAAAATAAAGAGTCATATTGATACGAATACATTAATTGTAAGAGATCTTAACACACCACTCTCAGCAATGGACAGATCGTCTAAACAGAAAATCAACAAAGAAACAAGAACTTTAAGTGACACATTGGACCAGATGGATCTTATAGATATATTCAGAACACTCAACCCTAAAATAGCAGAATACTCATTTTTCTCGAGCGCACATGAAATTTTCTCCAGAATAGACCACATACTAGGTAAAAAATCAAGGCTCAACCAATACCAGAAGATTGAGATTATTCCCTGCATATTCTCTGACCATAATGCCATGAAACTAGAACTCAACCACAACAAAAAGTTCGGAAGAAAATCAAACACTTGGAAGCTAAAGACTATCCTGCTCGAGAGAAGGCGCTTTTGAAGGTCTAATGAGAACTATGGATATTAGGTGCGTATCTCATGATACAACAGCTGGTCTGATGCAGCAGGTCACCCTTCACCCTATACGGCCCCTGACCCCTGGATGAAGCTCACTCACCAGCTGGCCTGACAGACTGACCCCAGAATGCATCATTTTCACTGCCCCTTCCCCCAGTTACAAAATTACTTTCAATCATAACCCTGTGATCATCTTGATCCATTCTCTAGTTCTAAAGTGATTCACAATTTTAAAAGAATGGTACACTTCCATTGTAAAGATTTCCAAACTCAATGAAATAGTTCATGGGGAAAATAAAATTTGCAGGTACAAAAAAAAAAAAGTATGTCATGTGTAGGCTACTCCCTTGCTTTGAATATTAAATGCAAATGGAAAGGTGGCCACAAAGAACACAGACCCGCACTTCACTACGTGGTGCTGCGTGTTTCAGCTTTGCTGCTCAGGCATCAGCCAGCACAGTGGCAGGGCAGTGGGGTCCCGACTGTCCCCACTGTCTTGAATGTAGGCTCAGGACGAACCCATGTGTTGGGTGTACCTCTGCTGAGGCAACTCTATCTCTGGCATTTAAAAAAAATCATAGTTCGTATAGAACAGAGCACTTATTAAAGGTTGAATCATACAAATAGTCAGACCTAAAGTGCATATGGATGTGTGCCCATGTGGGAGTGTGCATGTGTGTGCACACTTGTGCAATTAACACTCAACAGTAAATGAGCCTAGGCTGCCAGAAGGCTATCTTGAGGGTGAAGGGTGTCTACCACTCGGTGTTAGAATTGCCAGTAAAAAGTGGCATCAAAAATCCACTGACTTTTCCTTGGCTCTATTCTTGTTTTTAAATGCTCTGTAGACAAGGCCCCTTCTACTCCCTGCCCTGGCTGGGGGGGGCAGCAGTCCCCATAGCCCACTCCTGGGCTAGTCCCTCAATCTTTGGGGCCTTGGGCAGGGAGGGTCGCAGACAGGAACAGTAAAAGCATTTGTCCATTTGACATTTAGAATGTGACCCCCAAATCAAACTGTTCTGCCAAAAAACGCAGGGCTCCATCCCAGCCTCACTCCTGCCATCAACAAGCTAGAGTGTCCCCTGTGTCCCCCAGACACTCTACTTAAGTTATCACCAACTATAGTCTTTGCGGCGGGGTATTACTGTTCCCATTTCACAGGTCAAGAGACTGAGGCTCAGAGGAGGTGGCCTTTCTGAAGCCACGTGGCTGTCAGGCAATGGAGCCGGCTTGGTGTTCAGGCCAGCTACCTCTGAGATCTAGTTCTGTCCACACCAGGGGGCCAGCCTTCCTGGGGCTGGACAGGGTCTGCTCCTAGATCCCTCATCTGTGGGCTCGCCTAGGTGCTTACTGGTTCCTCTTCAAACTAGCACCCTCTTTGGGCTCCACTGAGGAAGTTGCAGTCCTGGCTCTCTTGGCTGAGTGCCGGCCGTCCCTACCAGTGTCTGCTACACTTCCCAACTGCCCGGGCGCTGGCATTTGGACAGTAGTGCCCATGATGCGGCAGCGGGTGGAGAAGGTCAGCAGAGAACCAGGGGCAGCCGGAGGGCTGGACCTAAGTGCAAGCCCTGCCAGGACCATCCATCTTGCCTAATCAGATCACCCCAGCAGCCCAGATTTGTCAGAGATGTCTGGCTGTGTCCCCGCTCAGATTGGTGACAATATGCTGCCTGGTTCCCCAAAGCAACTTGGCCAGAGTGTGATGTCTGGGGCAGGACAGCAACCTGGAGCTGAGACAGGTTGGAAAGAAGGCTGAGGCCAGATTCAAAAAGCAAAGGAACCAGCTGGATCGTGTGGCACCAGGGACCCCTGCCCCTGCCAGATGACATGGGCCAGGCTTGTTTAGCAATTCCAGAGCTGGAGGCACTTCGGACCTCATTCAAGTGATGGGCGGGGCAGACCGGGGAGCTGCTGTGAGGGCAGCTGGCAGGGTTCCTAAGGATGGCCCGCCTACTTCACGTGTGGGCAAGTGCATATTGTAACACTGCAGCCTGTGATTAGACTGTCACCCAGCCCTGCTAGCTGGGGCAAGCCCCTCCTTGAGGATGAGCAGAATGGGTGCTCTGCACATCTGTGCTATTTGTGTGCCCTGTGGGTGCTCTGCAAAGGCAGGAGTCCCCGCTCTCAGGACCAGGAACCTGCTCTTCCTTCCATGAGATAAATGAGTTGGGAGAACCCCCGAGGCCATGGTGGTGGATTTTGCTCCACCTGGAAAGCACAAGGGTCACAGTGATGATGGACAATGTGCACTCTTTCCACGGACAGACCTGCAACCCGGACCCTCACCTACAGAAAACGCATAGCCGACATGCATTTGCCATCCTGCTACGGGGGTCTGGTCGTTGCCTACATTGTGTTTCTTTATTCATTCTTTGCAAAGTAGAGGAGGAAATTTAAGTGTCTGATAACCTGAGGGACATGTTATAGGCCCTGTGCCTCCTGGTGCTCTGGGCATTCCTGTTAGAGAGGACCCCATGTCCTCCCAGTCTGGGGCTGCCGGGTTAATGCAGGACACCCAGTTAAATTTGAATTTCAGGTAAACATGAATGAAGTTTTAATATAAATTTGACCTTGACCTAACCTATACAGGGCACTCTGTAATTTTATTTGCTGAATCAGGCAACTCTTTTCCTGGCCTCTTGCTGTGGATGTCATGAAGAAGGAAAGAGACTACAGGTGTGTCCTTGGGAAAGGGGAGGGTTAGGGGGGCTTTAGAAAAGGAAGAGAGCCCTAGCAGTGTCTGGATACTGGGCAGGGTGGACACCTGGATGCACAACAGGTCATGGGGTCTGGATGGGTGATACATTATAACCAACTTTCATATTTTTGATATTTTTGTATCTTCAGCTGACAAACCTGAGCTTGACTACAATTCCTTTCATGAACATTGAGCTACCATGGGGCAGAAAACTGAGGTTGCCTAAACTCTGGATTTTTCCATGGGCAGAGGGGATGCGGGAGCTGGGCAGATAGGGGGTTTCCTGTGGAATCAAGAAGGAGTCCTTGATGAGTTTACAAATTAGATCTGGAGTCCAGGGGTAAGTACAAGTCACATGTAAACCAGACGTGCATTCTATGCACCATCTCCTCCCCAAAATCCAGGTCTTAAAAAATAACCTTCCAACAGCTGATACTTCTCCACCATGGAATAGTCTTCCTTGTGGAATAGTTAGTCCCCTGTCCCTGAGGTACTCAAAAGGGGATAAATAGCCAGCAGAACAAATACATCACCCCACAGATTAGAGCAAAAGCCCACTAGGGTTTATTCCAACTTCTAGTTTCATTTACTCATCTATTCAACCACCCATCTATCTATCTATCCACCATCCAACCATCTATCCAACCACTCATCTATCCATCCATCCATCCCTCCATCCATCCATCCATCCATCCATCCATTCACCCATCCACCCAACTATTCATCCATCTGTTCACCCATCTACCCATCCATCCATCATCTCCCCATCCATCCATCCATCCACTCATCTATCCATCCAACATCCATCCATCCATCAGTTCATCCATCCACCTATCTATCCATCCATCTACCATCTATCCATCCATCATCTCCCCATCCATCCATCCATCCACTCAGCCTTCTACCCATCCACCTCAACTATCCATCTACCCTTTCTTTCATGTATCCATTTATCCATCCATCCATCTATCCACCAACCCAAGATTTACTAAGAACTCTTTTGTATTTGGCTGGTGTATTTGGGAATACAGATTTATCAATCTCTGCCTTGGAAAAGCCATCTAATGGGAGGTGAGGAAATAGATAAATAGTTAGTTACAAGAGAGACTCATTATTTTGTTAACTTCATGAATCCAAGGCCCAGGCTTAGATTTCTTCTCATATTATTCATATTTTTTTTTGCTGATTGAATGAATGAGTGTAAATGGGAGTGTCATGGCATAGTACAAGGAATATGGGCTTTGTTCCTGACCAAGCTGGTTTCAGAATCCAGCTCCAAGTGACCCTTGCAAATCCCTATCCTCCTTCCCAGTCCTCAGTGTCTTCACCTGTAAAATGGGAGTGAAGATACATATTTTGCAGTATAATCCTGAGGTGACATCATTGTCAGTTGTTTGTGGTGGAGGAATGACTGTGATACTATTGCAACAGTGAATGAAGGTGAGTGCGGAACCTAAAGGAGCCTGCAGAATGAGACAGAGAAAGACATGGGAGAACGAGTCTACTCTGGGCAGAAGTACAAGGAGTCAGAGACAAAGAAAGGGTCACAATGGCATGTGGAGCTAAGCATTTGGAGCTGGGGAGGTAAAACAGGATACGAGTAGGCTGGAGAAGAAAAGGGGAGGGAAGAAAGATGCATACATAGGAGCATTGAACAAAAACCCATACTTCTATTTCATTTCCATGGTTTCTCAGAAGCATGCTGGCTGAGCCTGGGTCCAAGAATCAGGCCAAAAGTGAGAGGCCCCTTAGCTTGACATCTCATGGCTCCCTGGAGCAGGATGGTCAGGATGGGCCAGGTGCCAAGCCAACTCCAGCCCCCTCTCCAGAGCTTCACCTGGAAGATCTCAAGGAGAATGAAAAGTCTAAGGGAAGGGTCTAGAGATTGCCACGGACCGAGGCCAGCACAGACAGCCCATGTTTGCTCAGTTTTTACTAGACTCCATGGGTGTGGTCCCAGAAGACGAGCCCTGCAGGGTCAGACTCCTAACACTGATGCCACATAGCTGAAAAGTAACACAGAACAACTTATCCTGTGTTGAACACTCACTCACACACCAAGTTAAGTGTCCTCATGGCCAACATGCCGAGAAAGTCACCAACAGATGTACAGTGATAGACGCTCGCCAGGGGTGGCCCCGTACTCCGCACAGCTGAGGACAAGGCCAGGCCGCTGGCTCCCACGCCCTGTGGTTGGACCCCCACCAGCCCTCCTGGACCTGCCCTTCTCTGTTGGGCCCTGTGTTCCCATAGACATTTCCTGTGAGATGGCGTGTCCCAGGGACCTAGATGCCTGGGACCTAGTGGTCTGGGTGGCATCTTCCTTGTCCAGCCAGAGGCTGTTTGTCATCGAGTGTGTAAGCCATGTCTTTCCAACCCCCCATTTTTATCACGTTGTCGGTGCCTGATTCTGTCTGGTCATCTACTTCCCCAGCCAGACTGGGTCCTTCAAAGGCAAGGACTGTGTTTTATCTACCTCTGGGTACCAGGCCCAACGTGGAGCCTGGTTCATGGGCAGCTGCTGCATGGTGGTCCTGTAGCCCGTGAATCCTACACCATAAAAATATTCCTGACTCACAACTGAGGACTCTTGTTACCAGCTTTGCTTCATCTGTTCCTTTATTCCTCTGACAAAAACTGAGCTCTCTGCATAAACACCAGGGAAGAAAGTGTGAGCTCCCAGAGTGGGAGGACGTGCCCCCAATCACACCTCGGGGCCGAGGCAGTGCCCAGTGCCTGGAAGGTTTCCTGCAGGACATCTGATCTGGCCCTACAGGGTGGGTAGTTCAGGATCGGTGCCCTGACAGCTCACCCTCTGTGTGAGCACCCCACCACCTGCACTTTCAGTGGCTGGACCCCGCTGCTCGGATTCCCAGCCCCGTGGAGGAGAAAGAGCCACAGATTTCCTGCTTTAGGAGCAGATGTTAAGAGCTTGTCATTTTAACATACTGTAGAACAAATTATAGTTATTAGCTAAGGGTAAAAAGAACTTTCTAGTCCAGTAGTAGCTATATTAACTTGGACCTATGTGTATTATCTTCTTTTCTGGTGTTCCAGGTGCTCATACAGAGACAGCCTCATTTGTCCTCATAACCTTCCCATGAGACGGAAAGGGCAGGGGGAAGAGCATGTCACAGGGAGTAACTGGGAAAGCCTCAGCACAGAGAGCTTGAAAGTCCTCTTGAAGGTCACCAGCCCATCAGCAAAAATGCCAGGTCCCCATCCTCATGCATGCACATGACCTTGTGCAAGGCCGGGGTGATGGCATGGGCTATTTACCTGCTCTCCTTTTGTGGAGTTATGCACGAAGGTTGTCTGGGGTTGCCGGGTCCCCCCACACCCACCAAGACCTGTTCTGTGGGTGGAGGGCAACGCTCCCTGTGTCCTTGCCCTGGCGGACTGTGCTCGGGACAACATCTTGCACAGAAGCCCGGGCTGGTGCAGGCAGTACTCAAGGGAGACGCCCTAATGAGCTTGTCCCCCATGTGCATACAAAGGCCTGGCATGAGTGTTGAGACTCGAACACCGCAAGTGTAAGTAAGGGCTGGTGTGTGTGCACCCAGCTCCCCACACGACATCCCCCCACGTGGAGGAAGTCACACCCTGTGTCTCCTACCATGGCCATGCAAAGTGACCAAGAACACCCCTTCTAAGGGTTGGGAGCCCACAGTCAGGTGTCAGTGGGGTGGCACTCTCTCTGGGGGAGTCGGAGGGATTCTGTCCCGGCCTCTTCCAGCCTCTGGTGGCCCCAACTGCCCTTCATGTGCAGCTCTCCCGTCTCTGTCCTGCCATCACGTGCCTTCTCCTCTGTGACTTCTTGCAGCCTCTTCTCTCTGAGAGTGTCCATCTCTGTGACTCTTCTCCCCCTGCCACAGGACCCCAGTCATCGTCTTTAGGGCCACCTTACCCCAAGGTGACACCACCTCAACCTGATCTCATCTTCAAAGACCCTATTTCCAAACAGGATCAGAGTCCCAGGAACCTGGGTTAGGACTTGGACAGATCTTTTTGAAGGACACAACCCAACTCATAAATGGTGGATGGGAGGAGAGATAAAGACCGCCCTTCATCATCACCAGCTCGTGGCATATCTTGTGCACACTGGAGCATCACGGATGGGCACAGTAGCCCTACTTAGATGAGGACGACTCAGAACCCAGGACCCTTCAGGGTCACCCAGATCTGGGAGCAGAACTGGGTCACCAGCCTGGTGTCTAGACCACAGAGCTGGGCACTCGCTTTCTCTTCCTGAAATGCAGCTCTGTCCCCAGGTCCCACCAAGGCCAGTGTGGTCAAGGACCTGTGGATGTGACCTTATTTGTAATAGGGCTTTGCAGAAGTGGTCAAGTTAGGATGAGTTCACAAGTGTGGGCCCTAGCCCCGTGGCTGGTGTCGTAGGAGGAGGATCTGCTCTACAGACACGGAGACAGGTGTGAGAGGGCTGTGTCTACTGGCCAAGGAGGGCCGACATGGCCACCGGCCAGGATGGAGGCCTGGGGTGGAGTCTCCGGGAGCTCCAGGGGAGCCCACACGGCCCACACCTGCCTTGACTGGGCTCGGTGGTCATGCAGCTCCTCCCTGGCTGGACCGGAGACTCCC
>PITA01013384.1:0-57746 GCA_004023965.1 Spilogale gracilis | reverse complement strand
TTAATTTTGGCCATTCTGACTGGTGTAAGGTGGTATCTTAGAGTGGTTTTGATTTGAATTTCCCTGATAGCTAGTGACGCTGAACATTTTTTCATGTGTCTGTTGGCCGTTTGTATATCTTCTTCAGAGAAGTGCCTCTTCATGTCTCTTGCCCATTTTTTGATGTGTTCATCTTCTTTTTGGGTGTTGAGTTTGAGTAATTCTTTATAGATCTTGGATACCAGCCCTTTGTCTGTAGTGTCATTTGCAAATATCTTCTCCCATTCTGTGGGTTGCCTCTTTGTTTTGTTGACTGTTTCCTTTGCTGTTCATGTCATATTTTTAATTTATGTTTTTTCTCTAAGAAATTCCTGACATCAGCTTGTTTTTGACTTTCCTCTTTCTCTGAAATATCAAGTAATGAAAAATAATCTGTTAATTAAAGGTTCCAGACTTGTTAGTCCACTTTCTAAGCATACTAAATAATAAAATAATTCACATGGGCTGGGGGTAGGGAGTGGAGAGAAGGAGAAACAAATAAAATTTGTTTAAATACTAATTGCTTTTATTTCAACCCAGCGATGTTGGATTTTAAACCACAGTGTAGTTCTTTTGTCTGTTTAGATTTTTCTTGGTTATTTCTTTTTTCAAATTTTTATCCTATTGTTTTTTGTTTTGTTTTATAAAACATAGGATTGATTATTTCCCCTAGAGGTAGGGTTTTCCCATAAGACAATGTGAAAATAATTATTGTTATTTTTAAATTGGATTTATGTCTGTTCAGGTCTTTGGATTATAAGGTTTAGGAGATCTAAAAAAGTTACTTATTTTTGCATGAAGGATGAATTCTTGCAATAAGAAAAGAAAGTATCACATTGAGATAAGGAATATAGGAAAGATAGAGGTTCTGCAGAAAGCTCAGACTGAATCAGTAACCTGCTCCAAGATGATGAACAACTTCAAAATGGTGTCAGCAAACCAGGTTGTTCCTGGTTGAGGTCATTTAACATTTCTTTTTCACTAGAAAAGTCTAGTAATCCCAAACAATATGTCTCAATAGGTCTATGAATGTCACTGTTTCATAATTTAAAAAAAGAAAAGAAAAGAAAAGAAACAACAATGTGTTCTGATGTTCGTTTCTTTTTTTTACTATCTGTGTTTATGTCTCATTAGGCCATACAGGAAATCCGCTACTTGTTTATATTGCTGTGCCTTGGGAAAAGACAAAGAGACAACATTTTTTTCTAAAGCTATTTCACATTTTTCAGCCTCTTATTATAACTCCCCCAAAATTATCTTTGCTAAGACTTTTTAAAAGTTCTGTCACTTCAAAAGAGTTGTCATTGACTCAATTTGAATCTCTTGTTAAAAATTCAATGGAAGGAACCAGACCCATATTGGAGAGTTTCACTTAATTTTGTAATAATTTCGGAAAATATTTTCCCTCTACACTTTATTCAGGAGAAAACCTACAGCTGGGTCTCAGAAGAAATTAAGTAAAAGAAGGAACAAATAACTTTTGTGATTAATTAGATGCTTATTAAGCATCTTTCATCTTTCTGTTGTGCACACTTCTCTTTTTTTTCTTGCTCCTTGAAAACTACCACTTCCTGTCTCTTCCCTAATTGCCTCTACTTGGCTGTAGTCATGTTAGCCTTTCGCCAAACATGTACACAGCCATATTCAGCATATGTATGCTTGTTTTTATGTATTTCTGCATTTGCATCTTTTTTCAGTTTTTCTTTATTTACTTCTGCATTTGATCCCCTTTAATGTATTTTAAACTTGGTAAAGAGAGAAACTTTGTCTTTCCTGACCTTAAAAACTTGTCTATATATGGTATTCTCTTCATCCATTACTGACAGACTAAAAAGGAAAAAAAATACTCCTTATTCTTCAATTAACAGAAGTCAAGGAAGGAAAAGAACATCCACCTTATCACAAAAGACTTAATAGTCATTTTAATCACTTGAATGAATCCTTATTTTTTATCGTGTTCAGTGTTAGGATAGTCTTCCAAGTGAGAAGTTATATTATTATAGGCCCATGGCATTTAGAACAAATATAAAATTAAAATATAAAATTACATTAGAAATCCGTAAGAATTCTAATTTCACACACACACACACACACACACACACACAATATGTAGTCAGTCATGGGAGCTTATGTAATATAAATCCTGCTAAAACTTTGCTAGTTTGTTCATTTCAAGATGGATAATGTGTTAGCAATATAATAGAGGGATTTTGTGCCACGTAAACCAAGAATTCAGAATGCAAACCATTGCACCCACAAGATAGGTTTGTTTTATCTGAGCTTGGAAGAAAAGGACCTATGAAAATAAACCAATTTGCTTCCAATCCAAATTATCAACTGGAGATATTCTTCAACAAATACCAGAAACAGATGTGAATGTCTTTTCTCCATGACTGCGAGCCAGTAAATGATTTCTTGCCATTTTATCCCTTTATGATAAAACTTCAACCTCCCATCAACACCAGGAGAGAGGAAAACCCCAGAAGAAACATAACACTGTTTGGCTCAAAATTTTTTTTTTCATCTTCCCTGTAGATAGTAGATGTGTTACCAGGTTTCCCAACTGTGAATTTTATACTGAAAGTGTTTTTAGGATACTTCCTCATTAGAACATATTTTCTTCAATCTGTAAAAGGAACTTACCTTCTGAGTTTTGGAGAGATGACATTAAGCATCTTTCCACTTTTAAAAAGGGAGTGGGCTCCTATAGGAATGATTAGATGTTTTAAAATGACTGAATTTTCTTGTAAGAATGATTTATTGTTCTGGAGTTTGTATTTTCCAGAGAAGCTAGTGTACTAGCTTTTGAACCTTTGGAAGCATGAGTTCAAGTTTGGCCCACAGTAAGCAAAGAGCAACAACATTTGGCCTGGTCTCAAACTATTCTCTGGGTTTCTACATCATCATACCCCACACACAACTCAACACTATTAACACAACTGAAAACATCTGCTCTACAAAGATCCCAGATTTGAGAAGAAAGGATAGCCAAATACTCTTAATACCTCACTATCAGAAAACCAAAGCTTACCACTGATGCTTAAAAACAAAGTCAGGGAACAATTTGAGACTCACATAGATTATAGGACCCTGGCCACAGGGTTCTAGAATTCTTTATACAAATCTGGATTTTTTTTTTTTAATGGTACCATTCACTTATGCTTACAAGTATTTGCCCACTTGGGTAGGCCCTCTCTGAAGCTAACTTTGTGAAGCCGTAGCTCCTCAAAAAGCACTTAGGTGGTAGGTTTAGAATTGGTGCAATTTAGTCCTTATGAACAAGGACACAACCACAGCTGTCCTGGAACGTGGAAAACAGTTGTGTTTGAAAGCACCAGAGGATAGAATGATCACAGTTTAAAACTACATGAAATCATTTTCAACAACTTTCTTGTCTTGTTTTCAGAACCCATTTTCCCCCTACATTTTCCATTCTTAAAAAAAAAAAAAAAGACAGAAAAAGATGAAAACCTTTGGGCACTTAAATATCAAACCTAAAGTCATTTCTTGAGGGAGTATATTTTTGAAGTTCTACAGTTGCCTTAAGTATGCAGTCAATTATCTTATGGCAGCCTATGAAGGGACCTCAACTCTCAGCTAAGCTGCTCATGGTTATGCTGGTTTCACAGACTGTTTTACTTTATATTGTCTTAAAATCCTATAATGAATATACATATATTCTAGTTTATGGGGGGAAAAATGGTCAACTTTCCTTTAGAAAATGTTCTTACACGAATGCATAACAAGTGTACATGGATGTGTGTTTGGGACCAAGGGTAAAGTAGAAAAGAGGAGAGTTCAAACTTGTCAAGCAGTTTCACCTGAAGGAATATACCAAAAACCCAACTGTGTCAGGACGTTGAAGTGGTGGGCTATTGTGTTTGAGGAACAAGCTGCGAGCAGAAGTGCAGAGGTCATAGTGGGAAATGCTGGAAAGATGCCTATACCACCCTGGTGTGCCAAATTCCTCCTGACTGGGGTAGTTGCAGAGTCCAACCTCCATGCCTTCTTTTTCATAGCACGATTCAGTCCGAAGTCTGATTGGGAGTGTGGAGCAAAAGTTATTCTGTATCAACATCTGTCCCTTGATGCAAACAAAATAGGGAAAAACAGAGATATGGAGTGACTGCAGCAATTTAGTCCATGAAACGGCCTCTGGACAGATTCCCACAGATCCCCCATAAGCCCACGGATGACCTGCGCCAGGCCCCACACTAACTGTTGCTGAGCTTGGGATACCAAAAGAAGGGCAAGGCAGGCAGGTGATCATAACTATCATCGAGGAGTGGGAACATCCTGGCATCTTGGCAAAACTCTAATCCTAAAATCCAAGGAATTTTAAAGCCAAGGGGATAGAAATTACCTACTCTTATCTTCTAACTTTTTATTCCAGGACACCCAGTGGAAAAGGGACACAGGCAGCTGTTGGATTTGGTCCCCAGTTCCCAGTTTGGTGCTATTTCTCTTGTGTTATTGTGCTCATGTGACTTAGTGGATCCTGAATGGGTCAAGCCAATGGCAGGCCTGGCAAAGCCAATGGCTACCAATGGCTAAGGCAGGGTTGGCCTGATGTGACTCTGTGCCTCGAGGTTTCAAGTAAATGAAAGGCCCACTACCCCAAACATGTCATCTGCTTATTTCGGTTTCCCTTGTGTAGTATTGGAATGTGCCTGATTTCCATAGCTTTAGGGAGCTGATAAAATCTGTAATTTATAAAAGAAAAATATATAGTGAATCTTGAGTAAAGAAAAAGCCATTTTCTAAAAATGGCTTCTCAGAAATTAATTTGCAGATTATATATTTCCTAAATAACCTTTAAATACTTTACGTTGGGCCTGAGTCAGCTTCAAACCATTTTCAACTCTTCGTTATAAAGTAATGATGTCATGTAACAACATTTCTCTGAGTACTCTATAATAATTCCTATTTATTTCACACTGGTGGTCAGGATAACAACCAGTAGACATGTATCCCCCAGATGCAAGAAAAGTGAAAAGAAAGCTTAGCTTTATATGTTTCCCTGATTAGATAAGTCACAGAATAACTGTGGAAGAATTTTAAAATTTTTCCCTACTCTATAATAACATTTTAACTAGAATGGGGCAAAGTAAGAAATGTAAGAAAATGAATTTTTGCAAAAAGCTAAATTTTCCGATTGCCAGCATCTTAACTTCCAGACAGCAAAATGTCATTTCATTTAAACAATGTAGAAAATAGTAGATAGTAGACTTGTTTTTAATATTACACCTGGCAAAATTAAATACTAACATTTCCCTTTATTAGTAATTCCACTTACCTGATCTTCCATTTCCTTATTAATAAGTTTAATAATAATATTTTCCCTGTCAATCTCAAGAGGTATTGTGAGGTTTAATTAAAATAATGAATAGAAGAATAATGTAAATGAATTTAAGTTTTTAATATATAGTTGTCGATTATTATCATATGACAATCAATTACCTGTGTACTATTAGGGGAAGAGGGAACGAGGGAAACATTCTAGTTGAGATGAATAAGAATATATTCCAGGCAGTAGAATATATTTAACCCCATTGGTAAGATAAATGCTCTTGGAGGGGGACACTTCAGTTAAAGTTCATCTGGAAAAGCTTCATGGAGGCTACGAAATCTGAGAATGTTTTGGCTTTGTCTCTAGAGGGAGGAGGGGGTGTGCTTCTCCATTGAGCAGAAACTCAAGTGTAACGACAAAGAGATAGAAATAAGGAAACTTACCCTGAAGGACGGTGAGCAACTGCCCCGTTGAAGGAGGAAATTCAGTGTCAGAAGTGGGAGATAAATTTCACTATTAGGAGAAACCAATTAATGATGGGCAATGAAAGCCAGACTCAGGCATTGGCATTTGCCCTGAAAATCATGAGTCATTGACGATTCCTCTGCCAGAGTGGAAAGGAGTCGTATGCAGAAGTGAGGCTTACGTTCATAATTATCACCTAGCACATAGGAGTGCTCTCCGACAAGAGGAGTGTAAGTGAAGAGACTGTGGAGGTCTCCTGGGGTCTCACCTTTAGGAGACTGGATGAGAAATGTATACAGCAAAAGTGTAAGAGGGTAGATCTACGAATTAACAGACTCAGGAATATAAAGGCGGAGAGAATTTCAAAAAGAGCTTAGAACCATAGTTTAATGTGTGAGGATTTTTTAAAAGGACACTAGAACTCCCACAGCTTTTTCAATATACCAATTCTCTGCCATACACAAGTCAAACTAACCAACTCTTGATATTCAACAACTTCTGTGTATTTTGGCAATAAACATATTCTCCCAAATACCACATATTTACTCAGGTGAACAAACACGAAAACATTGCTAGTATCTTTTTCCCCAGTAGAGTATTTAGAAAAAAATACATAAATGAAAGACTGAATTATTATTATCCTGGTCTTTTCATCTCTTTTAATCTTTCTTCTCTCAAGTAACAAGAAATAGGTAAATCGGCAGAAATACCAAGCTAGGAAGCAGACGACCTGAGTCCCTGCCCTTGTTCTGCACTAACTAGCTGAAAGGGAAAATCATTTAATCTTTTCATGTTAGTTTCCTACTTTCTAAAATTATGAGGTTAAATTATGTTATCTCTAAGGTTTATTTTTAAGTTATGAGGTTAAACAAGTTAACCTCCAGGATTTTTTTTTTTTTTTAGCCTTAGCATTTCCCGACTGTAATTTCTTAGTCTTGTGACACTGTAGTGAATTTCTGACTACCTGGTCGTGGTAGTGGATAAAAATATTTTGGGGAAAAAAGGAATGAAGCTGTCTATAAAACTTTGAAAAATGGACTTTTTAAAAAAGTTTTGTATAAAGCTATTTTTACAGATTGTTTTGACATTATTTAGGAGATAAAAACCCATGAAATTCACTCTTTTAAATAAAATAAAGTGCTAAATATCATTGAATCTGTGGAGACAGATGATAAAGAGGGGAAAGAATACTTACAATGAAATAAAGTTACAATTTGTAAAGCCTAATTGTTGTGAAAGTTATTGAGTTCTTGCTGCCACAAATTCTGTTTACAGAATATCTTTCCATTAGGGATATATACCTATAAGCATGTGTGTACACACATATATACACACAGATGTATAGAAACTGAACAGTCAATGTGTGTGTGTGTATGTGTGTGTGTGTGAGAGAGAGAGAGAGTGTGTGTGTGTGTGTGATATGTGTGTGATATGTGTGTGTCATAGAAGATGAAGTTGATGGGAGTACCCTTCATCCCTAGAGTTATGAAACCTATCAAACTTCTGGGTAAAGAGAGAATAATGTTTATTAAAGGTTTCCTTCTACTCCGAAAAATAAAGTCAGTTGTTTGCATATTGCAAGTATCAGAGTTTTGGGGTCCAATTTCAAATTGATGGTTTACCTTGTTTTTAAAGAGAAACTCATATACATTTTCCAAATTTAGACTCTCAAGAATGTAGTGAATGCTTCTTAGCCTGTGGGAAATTGTTCTTGGAGTATGACTAATCAAAAGATCAGAGATTAAGGTTGATAATAAAATAAATTAGAAGATGCATTTCTGTTGTTACTTGGTTGGCTATTGCAATGGTTATTTAAAGAAAGACTGAGCACCTTGAAATGCTTAACCTGGAGCCATAGTTCATGGGACCTAAAAGCTAAATATCTGAATAAATTTATCACATTACTTTCATGACATTGGATGCAGTTCAGGGCTGTGCAGTTTGAACTGATACAGGTCACTTCAATTGGATTCGGAGGAAATGGCTGCAGGTGTCTGTGAGAAATATAGAAAAACAGACTTTTTTTTTTTTTTTTTTCAGCCAAAGCCTTGTACTCTTCAGCTCGGGGACACTGACTGAAACAGGCTGTAGATGCTTCAGGCTACTGATGACCCCAGAGCTCCTGGATGTGGGTTAGGCCTGGGGCCTTGAAAAGGCAGGATGCAGCCTCAAAAAAATCTTTCCACCCAGCCCAATGTGCAGTATAAATATTATCATTCTCTATGTGTTCTATCCACACAGAGGACTGGTAAGTACAGGTCTAGCTGCTACTTGAGAAATGCACAGGACATCCTATAGGCCCATATTCAGAGGAGAAGCACAAAATATCAGTCAAATAAACATTTTTTTCTACCTCTTTCTTAACACCTGAACATCCTGAAGATCTATTGACATCAGGTAATGTACATTTGGATTAGCTCCAAGGTCCCCACAGATAAAATTGTCACCTAGTAATGGGACCAGCTACTTTCATCACTTCACAGTACAGAAACAATAAACCCATCTCCTAATGCCTTTTGCAAATCTATACAAAGACATCACATTAAGCAGGGTCTTGTAGTATGGAGCATAGAGTCTCCTATGAAATAGGAGTTGTTGAGATGTGCACAAAATCCTGCCTCATGTGCCACACATGCTCCAGGAAAGCCATGACTCAGAATCCATCCATACTTGCTTATTGTGAGGGCCGTGTGACTCATCAGTTAATAACTGGAACTCTGATAGGGACTTGTTGGAGTAGTAGCTAGAAGAGTGAAGATCTGAGTTGTTTTCTAGTCATGAGCTAGTATCCTGGGTAGAACACTTATTAATAATGATTACATTACAAGAGCACATTTTCCATTTCTACATCAGAAAGATTTATGAAGCTGTGTGGTCATGCCTCATAGCTGATGTTTCCAATACAGAATAATCTAATTTCCTAGTGCAAATCACACTGATGTGACCTAGAGACATTTCTATTGTGTCACAACAGCATTTAATTTGAACTGAAATTAGCCAGAATTACACCATGTTCTTGGCAAATAGTTTGATCCAAAAATATCACCATAGTAACATGTGTATTCTATCAACAAGTTCCCTTTTATAATGTTTAAGGTCTCATTCTATCAATAATTCTGAAATGCATAAAGAAAATCATCTTGGAACACCAACCTGTTGCTGGAAGGTATCTGTAGCTCAATTTAAATGACATACGGGGTTTTTAAAAAATATATTTCCCTTGACTTAAAGAAACATTTACATGCTCATTAGGCCAGATCAACTTTGCAGAGGTAATGAGAGCTTCCAGAGATGTTTTACATGACCAAGTGCTGAAATTCATTTTCTTTTTACTGTTTCTTTCATCACTGTCTAAGAAATTATATGTTCATTCCAAGAAGTTAGGTCTCAACTGACCATGGAAAGGTAATTTTTAAAAGTTTGCTTCTTTAAGCTTAGAGAAATCATAGAGGAAACACCAAAAGTTCATATTCTTCAAGAGACTTTAGTTTTCACCTCAGCAATTGAAAGAGAAGTCCCTTTTGATTATGTATCTATGAAAACTTTAGATTCGGCCCTTCATGGGTTTATGGCAATTCATTTCCACCCTTCATCAGCAGGCTTGTTATATGCTTATTGAAGTAACAATTTGTACAGGGTTACATTTGAAAAACGGTAATTAATTTTTTTACAGTGTCCCAGGTTGATGTGTGGGTGGTTAGAGAGGGGAACAAGGGGTGAAGAGAAGAGGGAGCAGATAGAAGAAGAGAGAGGGGAAAATATTTCAATGCCATTGATTGCTACCAATGGGCATTGTATAATTACAATTGAATTTTAAAGAAAAGAAAGGCTAATTTTCCTTAAAAGAAGGAGTGAGAGCTATATAATGTCAAACCCCAGTGTTTGTGCGTGGAAGATAAATAATGATGCTAGAGGATGGGAGAGCATTTCAACAAAAGTTTCAAAAATAATTTCAAGAAGCTGGAAAGAAATGGTTGCAAATAACCCTGGTAAAGATTTGAAAGGCTCTCATCTGCAGTCGTGTCCTATCATGTGCAGATCATGTGTGAACACTTCCATTTTTCTGTATAATAAGCTTCAGCTTGATACCATTAAGAATGTATAAAAAGATTGCATTTGATTAATCATGCTCCATGTGCAGCATAGGAACAATGAACTTTTCAAGGATGTTGGCTTTATCTTTATGTTTTGTCACTGTCAGGAGATTAATGATCTAGAAAGCAAAGCATTACATGCAAAGTCATTTATTTTTCAGTTTGACTGGAACTCCTTCACTGTATTGCAACTCTATGTTGGCATTTTCACTTATAACAACATACTTTGTGAGCTCGATGGCCTCATTTGAAATGACTTTTGTTTGTTTCTCTCTGTGTTTGTTATCTTTCTGGTGCCTCTATCTCATTCCATTAAGTTCATAGCAATGAGGACAGTGACCCATATTTTATTTCCTTTAGTAGAATTCTTCTTTATTCTACGATAAACAGTCATTCATAACTTGTGGGAAATTTTGACATAGAGAGACAGGACTTTTTTTTGTTTAAACTATGACAACAGAAAGACTTTCTTGGGTATAATGTTTAATTAATAACTATGCTGTGTTAAGTATTGTGCACGTCAGTGGACAGACATGTGTGAGCAAAATAGACACGGTCTCTGCCCCCGGAGACAAATGCCAGATAAATGCACAGCAACACTTCTAATGATAAATATCAGTGCATAAACAGGGGGTGGAGCTCAAGGATAAAAGGATGGGACATAAGTGGGGAGCTAGGGGGCTAGGAAAGATCCACCTATCGCTTAATCTGATCATTGAAGAGGAGTCAAATGTAGCCAAAGAAAGACAGTGGGCACCATGGTAGCTGGTGAAGAAAGGTGTGGGGAGGGGGAGATAGAGATCTGTACCATGGAGACTTAGAGGAGAGCAGTGAGAGATGAGGTCAAACACATGGGCAGGAGTCAGATCCAGAAGGGCCCTCCAGGCACTGGTAAGAGATCTGAATTTTATTCTAAGAGGAGAATGGCATTATTGGAGAATAGCAAGATTGACATCATGTGATATATTTGCAAAAAACTCATACTGGCTACCCTGAAAAATGCATAAGAAGGAAGCATGAGTAAAGACAAGAAATGCAGTGAGAAGTGAAGCAGTGCTTCAGTCTAAGCAAGATATTATGGTGGTCTTGATTGGAGATGTAGCAGTGAGAATAGGGTGAAGTAAACATATTTGAAATATATTTAGGGGTAAATCAACAGGACTTGATGAGATAATGATCCTTGGAAGAAAAAAGATCAAAGATTACTCTGAGATGGCTTGCAGTGGAAGGCAGCCTCCATGACTGCCGGAGATTTTTCCTACCTCCTGGTATCCACACTCTTGTGTGATTCTCTCCCACAATGTAAGGGTTGTTCTGTGTGCTCAGTAGAATAAGGCATAAATGATGGCATGTGGCTTCCAGGCCAGGTTGTAAAAGAGAGTGTACCTTCTGCCTTCTCTTGAATCACCCCATCTAGTGGAAGCCACCCCATGAGGAGGCCCACATGGCAGGAAACTGAAACTTCCTGCCAATAGGGATTAAGGCTTCTTGCTACAATCCACACGAGGGGAACAGCTCAGGATGGATTCTCCCAGGTCTCGTAGAATCTTCAAAAGACCATAGCCCCAGCCAACATCTTAACTGCAGTCTCATGACAGACCCAGAGCCAGAACCACCCCGCTGAGTTGCTTCTGCACTTCTTACCAACAGAAACCCTGAGATAACCAATTGTCTTTCTAAACCACTAAACTTTGTGGTAATTGGCTACACAGAAAAAGATAAATGATGCATTTGCTTGAGTAATGGGTCTAACTATTGACTAAGCCGGTAAAGACTAGGGAAGAAATAAATTTGTAGGGAATGATGAAAAGTTAGTTTTACACATGTAGAACTGTGTGCCTTGAAATAGTCTATAATTAATGCTATGTAGAGAACAGAATAAGTGAATATGGAATTCAGAAATGTGATCTGAATGAATGATATAAGTTTGGGAATAATAAGCTTATAGATGATAATTATAACTATAAGAATAGATGTGATCATCTAGGAAGAGTAAGACTTATTGAGAGAAGAGGATCCAGGAACTCCAATATTTAGATGTCTATATATTTGCACGTCTTTTGTACCATGTTAGTCCCTTTGACCTTCTTCTTATTCTGGCCACTGTCATAGTAGACTGGTTCCAGGCACCCTTTCATAATCCTTTCATGGGTACAAACTGACAAGGCCTCTCATCAGTCCACACTGGAATGTCTCTGCTCAGCTGCCAAAGGAGTCTCTCAGGAATCCTTCAGTACTCATGCAAGTGTACTCTGGAAGTCAACAGAAGTCATTGTCCATGGGATCTCTGATAGGAGATCAAGAGATAATAGACAAATGCTTCCCCTTCTCATCCCCAGGTAGACAGTTTTGAGATGCATTTCATAAGGCTCCTCAAAAGTTCCTGTAGGATTTCTAATTTCCCAAAGTGATGGCCAACTCATCTTTGCATTGATTTGCCTTCTTTATCGATTGCCTTGTCCTGTCTCTCCATCTTGCTTCCTGGGATTGCTGCCCAAATAAATGATCTGGCTGCAAGATTTTCTCTCCTTTCTGGGAATCCCAGTCTGGCCTAGGAGAAAAAGACAAGCTGAGCCGTGCAGTAGATGTTAAGGGGGAAGCCCAAATGGCAGAGGAAAACGAGAAGGTGAGTGCCGTAAATATTAAGAGAAAAGGAGGGGTCAGCTGTACTGAATGGCACGTGGGGGACTATCAAATGAAGCCAACTGCACAACACTTTACTTTTCATCAAATTTTCACATCATCTGACTTTTATGGCAGTCTCGTGAGGTAGGTAAGATACATGTTATTTTTCTCAAGGTCTGTGTGAGATGAAAGGCTCAGTGATATATCAAATTCCTATGTTAAGGGCTCACATGTTCTGACTCTAGGACATTCACTTCACAAACCATTGCTTATACCATGGTTGCCGGAAATCAACTTCACTGAGTATTGAGTAAACTCCATCATTTATAAGAATTTAATTGCAGACACATGTTGGAAATCTATAAATAGTTCAAATTCTAGAAGTTCTCTGAGAAATTTTATACTGTAGAAAATTAGAGACTGTTCTAAAGGACTTAATTCTGACAAAATAATCATAATATTTTGTAAACTCAACTATTTTACAGTTACTAAAAAGTCACCTATAAAAATTGTAGGAAAGCAAAAAGAAACACTTTCAGAGTCTTCTTGAAGACTGAGGTACGTCGACCCGAGACTTACTTCAACACTCCATTATTTGAGAAAATCTTCAAGCTAAGCAAATGAGTGGGATAATTTGAAAAGTTGATTATAGTTGCCCACATAGTTGTTGGAATTTGAAGGTACACAATAAAAAAATACCCGTTTCCCCTGTCTGAGTTCTGATCAATTGCCTGAATTCTGAATATTTGAAAGAGCAGTCAGTTAGAGATGAAAACACCAACTTTATGTAATAGCTAGATTAGAGGACATGGCTTAGATATGCAGCGCTAGTGTTTTGGGGGTTTTTGTTGTTGTTTGGTTGGTTGGTTGGTTTTAAAAACTCCCACCATTCTGAATGTTGGTCTTGTGAAAATATGTTAACACAACATCCAGAATTGCTACATTGGATTGTTTAGGTAGGGAAGAAAAGAGGAAATCCTATGTATGTACAGGCTTTTAATAGATTTGCCTTCCTCATGAAGAAATGTTGTCTAATTTATGTCCTACAACAATCAGAAGGAGGAATATCAAGGAAGAACAGTATGGAAGGGGTGAGCCTAGGAACCAGGAATGCTGCTCTACTGAATAGCATTCCCTCCAGACTAACCTGATGACATGTAAGTATCCCAGGCTGGCCCTCCTGGTCACTTAGAGCTCCATCCTGCAGTGAATGGATTGTGTTAGAAAGGAACATGTGGCGGAATGGAGATAAGGTGGCATGAAGAATACTATCTAGCCTGTAAAAGAAGTACAACCTGGATACACAAAATTGCAGCTGTAGAAACACACACAAGATGATCTGGAAGCCTCCTGGGGAGTACATATCTCATCTCCTACCAGCTGGCTAACCAGCAAGCCGAGCATCCCAGGTTTGCTTCCTTCATGTCAATAAACATTGCCTGAACATGCTTACATCCCATACTTTTCAATACCACAAAACACATCAGCTTTAAAAAAAACAAACAAGCAAAAAAAAAAAACAAAAAAACACAAAACTATGCTTGTAAAACTCATCTTTCAGGCAGTCATTTCTGATATTCCAAAACAGGCACTGTTAATTCTTGCTCAGCTTTTGATTTTCAGTACAAGATCTTTTGTTTTGTTTTATTTTTTTAAAAAAAATATTTTATTTATTTATTTGACAGAGAGACAGAGAGAGATCACAAGTAGGCAGAGAGGCAGGCAGAGAGAGAGAGGAGGAAGCAGGCTTCCCGCAGAGCAGAGAGCGGGATGCAGGCCTCCATCCCAGGACCCTGAGATCACGACCCAAGCCGAAGGCAGAGGCCCTAACCCAATGAGCCACCCAGGCCCCCTTGTTTCATTTTTTTAAAAAAGTTAAGTCTTTTACCTGATTCTGGAAACTACAGTGTTCGTTGCAACAAATGAAATGTAAAATTATCATAAAAGCAGGTTAGAGATACATACAAATACCTGGGAAATACTAGAACAAATAATTGAAATAAAGAAAATCATGGGAAAAAAAATCCAGTCTTCACTTTTTATAATTAGTAGTAAAGCCCATGGTGATTGAAGATAGTGTTATTTTATCCATACAATAAAACACAAGCAAGCAAAATATTTCTTCCTATAGAACGTACAGGGTTGTCCTTAAATATCATGAGCAAAATTTCAATGTACTAGTGAGGATAACAACGTATTCAAGCTCCCCAAAAGACTAATAACATTTAGTTTATACAACATAGTTTTACCTTTCCTTTCTCTGGCTACATTCCAAAGCAACTGATGTAGACTGTGAAGATGATTTTAGTTAAAAGACCAGAAGGAAATACACACTTGGATGCCTAAAGATGATTGGAAAAAAATGTCAGGATAAATCTCTAAACCAGTAAAAATTGTGATTATTGTTGAGAATCTGTTCCTGAGACATTTTTCTGCCTTTCAAATTTCAGTACTCTGAAATATAATCTATGTATCTCAAGTCTGCCATCACTCATCAATGAAAGGAAGGATTTCATAAATCTGTGTTAATTAACTGCATTGTATTGAAACAAAAAACTTTCCATACACGTAAACACCCAGAGTTGTTTTTTAACTAGTGGCGGTTGAGGTGTCCTGCTCTCACTGCTCCTTTATATTCATTTTTATCCCCCCTTTTTTTCATCAGGGTTACACCCTGATAGCTGATTTCTTATAAATATCTGACAGAGAAAAACTATGCCTACTGGGGTCTTACAGTTGCTAGAAGAGTCTAATTAATAATTAAGAGTCACCAATGATGAACAAGAATGTTTTACTTACACCCGTTTGAAGAATACTTTGTGTATAAACTAAGCAATTCTTTCTGTGTGCTTTAACTGATGGCTTGTATGCAATTTCAGTACAGGGTCCTGCAGAGTATTGAGTGACTGAAGACCTAGCTCTGTCCTTTGTGGTCAGCATGCCCTGGGATCAAGACATGATGTAGGTAACAATGTTCTGCCTTGTGTGGGCTTGCAATTCCTGCTTCCCCAAAACCGACTTATCATTTATTTTCTCAGCATTCATGTACAAGATTCCAATCTGTGCCCTGGCTCTGGTTTCAAGTCAATCAAAAACTCTATTTTTTCTTATTAAGTACACTACATTTGGCTTAGTTCTGAAGGAGATTAGAAAACCCTTTCCAACATAACTCTGACTTAAAAAAAAACCTACAGTCCATTCTAGGGGAAAAGACCCTATATGTAAATGGATAGCTATAATTTTGTATATATTTTATTGATATTAATACTAATTGCTTAAAGTTATTGAGCAGTTCTTATGGAGTCTGTGCTAAGTGCTCTATATAATATACCGTGTTTAATCTTCATACTGACCTCTGAGATAGGTTTCATGTTTATCTCCACTTTATAAGTGAGCAACGAAGACTTATAAGACCAAATCTGCCTGAAGTCATTCCACTAATAAACACAAAGCAAAGGCCAGAACTGAGCATCTCTGATCCCTCTGCCCATGCCCAGAGACTGATAGGAGCAAGACAGAGGTGCTGAAAGAAAGAAGAGATTTCTAGTCCAATATTCAAGGTCAAAACCCATCGTTCTGAGACACCAGCATGGCTCAGTCATTAAGCATCTGCCTTCCTGCAGGTCATGGTCCCAGAGTCCTGGGATCGAGTCCCTGCTCAGTGAGAGGCCCACTTCTCCTTTTCTCACTCCTCCTGGTTGTGTTCTCTCTCTAGCTGTGTTTCTCTCTGTCTAATAAATAAAATCGTTAAAAAACAAAAACAAAAACAAAACAAACAAACAAAAACATCATTCCACTAGAAGAAGCAAGGCCTGGGCCAGACCAACGAGAAGTGGGCCACAGTGATAAGCCATTTTGGTTAAAAAGATTTAACTCTTGAGGAGGCAGTACTGAGCCTGTCAGGAGAGTCAGTAGACCCTTGAATGTGTGGAAAGGAGGGAGAAAGAGGCCAGGGGCAGGCAGGGTCTGATACCCTATGCCTATCTTCTCAGGATCTGTGGGGTGTAGCCAGTGCTGTCCTCATTGAGTTTCCCATGAGAACCTAGTACGCTGGGTGTTCACTCAACCAGTGAAATAGAGGGTTGTCATCATCCTAGATAGCAACTGTTTAAGAACATGACTATATCTCTCTCAACTTTTCAAGTTTTTCAAGACAGAAGATAGGCTTTTCCATGGTAAAGTGGGCCATTTCCATAAACTATTGTGCAGGAAACTGCAATGGAGAATCATAGGGCTGTGAGCCACTTTCTTCTTTATCATCACTGAGCTGAGTACCTCAAACACCTGCCTACTCTCTCTTACACTGCTCTAGAGGCACCTCAAAGGTTCAAATGCCATCCCAGCCTAAGGAGTCAGGGCTATGCAGGCCATTCCTAGCCTACTGACTCAGTTTTTGACTGGGGACAAGTGGCTTAACTGTACTTAGACTCTTCAACCTTAAAGTCAGATGAAAATAGCAATTAATGGGGCACCTGGGTGGCTCAGTCATTGTCTGCCTTCGGCTCAGGTCATGATCCGGAGTCCCAGGATCAAGCCCCATATTGGGCTCCCAGCTTGGCAGGAGGCCTGCTTCTCCCTCTCTTACTCCCTCTGCTTGTGTTCCCTCTCTAACTGTGTTACCCTCTGTCAAATAAATAAATAAAATCTTTAAAAAAAAAGAAAAGAGCATTTAATATGTTTAATGGCTTAAGCATCCCATTTGATAAGCTAGTTTTTTTTCCCCACCTAGAGAAGTGAAGTTACTTGTTCAAGGTCAAGAGTTCCTTAATGCCCAGGATACCTGTCTTGCAGCCCAGTGCGCTGTTTCCTGTATGGTCACCATGACTGCCAGCCCTTGTTGAAGGAAATATTTTGAAGCAATGGAAATTTGATTTTGCTGAGTGTTCAAGTCATCATTTTACAGAGTTACAGATCAATGTTTCTTTTTAAGGCAAATGTTAAAAATATATAAATGAGCTGTTTCAGGCTTGCAATAAGCTTGGTTTGCATTTTAGCCTTTAGAAGTTGACTTGGGCTGGATTTTATGCAAAATCTTGTTCTAACTCAAAAGAAAAATGGCTTTGGAAAGTTAGTGTCCCAACACTCAAGCTACACACTGGCTGAAAGGTCCTGGGATTTCAAAGATCCCTTCATCTCTGAAGCAGAGAACAGTGCCCTAAATATAAAAAGCTCACATTAGGTTCCCAAAGACCATTTGTCCATTTATCTATAAATCTCTTTGTAAGTCAAGTTTGTCTGGTAGCCTTAGATATGTAGTTATCAGTGTATAGCTACATACCAAATAGGAATATAACTCTATCTTTTATATCTTTAAAACTAAGTACATTTTTCTCTTCTTTGCTAGTATAGGATCTAGCAGGCATCATTTTCCAAGAGTCTGATATTTTTTGCATTAACATTCTGTAGAGGAAGTTCACTCCTTCTCCTGGTAATTTCCACAAACTGGGGGGCAACGTCTTGGCCACTTTTCTGTCTGCACTGGTTACCTTGCCACTGACTTGATTTGGAATCAATCAGCAGCACTTTTAGCACACTTAGTCTTTCAGTCCTCAAAATAATGCCTGGACACTTCTTCAACTAATATTAAGTTCACAGGCACTGGCCATTGATACCAATCCTTTCACTACAGGCTTCATATTTTTCATTTTTTCTCTGTAGTGAATATGATCAGTTGCATCTACTCTCTGCTTCTTCATTCTTACAGAATATATATATTTTTTAAGATTTTACTTATTGAGAGAGAGAGACAGAAATAGCAAGAGGGAGCACAAGCAGGGGCGAGAGGGAGAAGCAGGCTCCCACTGAGCAGGGAGCCCAACGTGGGGCTCAATCCCAGGGCCCTGAGATCATAACCTGAGCCAAAGGCAGACACTTAACCAACTGAGCCACCCAGGTGCCCCCTTCATCCAGAATCTTAATTGTCCCCCAATTATCACCTCAATATCTTCCAGGGAGCTGATTTCTTGCCTTACCTCTGCCACTCCAGTTTCAAGAACAGGACTGGATAATATATTCAAACTTTTCAATTGATGTGACTGATTCAGAAATAGGGGTGGACATAAAGAACAGAAGTATGAGCCAAGTAACTGCTCAAAACTCAAGCTGAACATCTGCATGGCTACTGGCAACATTTAGACTGATCAAAATTAATATCGTCTTTCTCTAGAGAGATTTTGACTGAAAGTTCTTAGAAAGAAGCTGCTATCTATAGTTCTGAGTCTATGAGCTTTCACAGGGAATTCAAAGGATATTTTACCCTCAGGTAACTGACTTTGCTCAAAGAGGTTTATATCTTTTATCTGTGGGGTAAGGAAGATGAAAAATAAACTATTTGATCATATGTGGTGTGAGGTTAGCAAGTGGGATTGCACTATAGATTCTGATATACCTTGAAGGGTAGGGGTCCTATATCTTAAAATTGCTGGCATTTTCCCAGATAGTGTGCCCATTAGATTGAAGATGATGTAAAAAAATTAATTGTAGAAAACAAAATAATAAGTAAGAAGAGAAAGAGAGGAAAAAAATGTATATATACCCCAAAATTATTAGTAGTAAAATTATCAGAGAAGAGCAATATTTTATTTGTTTTGCTTTATTGCATGTTTGCTGGAATAGCATTTAAATGTTAAATAAATGGGAAAAAAAGAAATATATAGGATAAAATTTGATAATATTAACTGGCTCCAACTCCCTCCCACCACCCCCACCCCCGCCAATACCCACAGTTTTTCTATCATCTGCTGGGTCCTTCATCCCTTCAGGTAGTTAGGTTTATCTATAGGTGTGGTTGTTGGGGGTTTTTTTGTTTTGTTTTGTTTTGTTTTGTTTTGTTTTGTTTTGTTTTACCTCAGGTAGGAATGTGAAAACAAAAGGAGTGTTCTTTCTGCCTCTATCTGGCTTTTGAGTTTCAAAACACCCAAGAGCTCAATGAATAGAAAGGACTCAAGATGTGAATAAAATATTTTTGATAAGACATCCTGAGTCAGAGCAAACATTCCTCATTCCTTATTTCCCACCCCACCATGGCCCTCAGACTAATGACAAACAAAATCCTCAGGTTGAAAGGGGAAATGAACATCAAAGATAAGCTATGAGACAAGTTGGGGGGTTTTAAAACATGGCTCCAAAATTCTCCCATTGAGAAGTAGGAGTCTAGGTTCCCTTGCCTTGAATCTACATAGGCTTTTGATTTCTACAACCAAGAGAGTATGGCGGAAGTAACTTGTGTAACTTCTAAGGGGGGGCTATAAAAAGTAGTGCAGCTTCTACCTTCTTTTCTAGAACAAGGTCTCTCAGTGCCAGAAACTGCCATGTAAGAATCATGGCTACCCCGAGGCTACCATGCTCTGAGGAAGCCAAGCGACATAGTGAGGTCACAATAGGAGTTCCGGTCAGCAATCCTAGTCTTCCCGCTCTCCTCACCCAGGTTCCAGACAAGTGAGTGAATGCATTTACAGATGCTTCCAGCCCTCAGACACTACGCTCCCCCACTGAGGACCAGACATTGCAGAACAGAGCCAGCATACCTACTGTGCCCTGTCTAACTTCTCAACCCATCAAATTCTATGAGATAATAAGAAGTCATTTAAGCTGCTTAATTTTAAGCTGATTCACTATGACGCACTAGTAGCTGGAACAGAGGAAATTGTTTCTCTCTCTCTGAGTAATTTCTCACGAACCATAAAGCTCTCAGATGTGTCTGAGAATCTGGGAGCAAAAGAGACCTATGCCCATCTCTAGGGACGGCCCCAGGAAGACAAAAGTCTCCAGTCAAGAAACACTGCCATATGTCCAGACACAAAAGGCCAGAGATAGGCTCATAGAGTTGCCCTGGTCTCTATGGCACAGGTTCCCTAGAGGGACCTCTGTATATCCCTAAGTAGCATGGAGGTAAGAAAGAGAACTAGACCTTTCAGTGTCTGAGGATGTGCCCCAGAGGGCCCTGGGTACCTTTGTACTGGGTTCTCCTTGCAAAGCCTATACACAATTCTGAAGTAAAGACATAGCCCTTAAGTGACCAATTTGTTGTCACCCTGTAGAATGGAGGTATAATACAGAAATTATTTTGAAATATAGTAAAATTAAGAAAATAATACTCCTTATACTCCCAAGTGTTTGTACTGAGATACATTCTCTCTCCTTGTACCTGAAGGATCACCTTATTATTCCACCAAATTCTACTTCAGGTTCATTTTCTAATGTCACCAATTGCTTGACCACCACTATTGTGAGTATGCTGATCAAGTATATTCAATGATCCAACATTGCCAATTTATCACCACGGGGCCCTGCTTACACATGCAGTGCATTTCATAATACTGTCTATTAAAACCTCAGTACCATTAAACTCTTCTGGACTCCCCCACAGGCCATATTCTTTCTGACTTCCATGCTTTTTCATGTACTATTAACTTTCCCTTTCTAGATTGTCCTTCCTCCTTTTCCACAACCAGATCATGTACTCTTGGTACTTCTAACAAAATCCTCTCATCTATCAACACCCAGCACCAAAATTACCTTATTTGTGTAAGTTTTGCCATTATGCCCAGGCTAAGCAGAGTTAGCCATTCCCTTTTTTAGTGTGCCTGTAGCATTTTTTCATGCTTCAGTTCTAGCACTCCTTGTAAGAGTATTGTAATTATTTATATCCCTCTCTCTTAGAATTCTGAACTTCCTAAGAGCAATGTCTTCATCAAGTGTGGTGTGGGGATTGCTAAGCTACTAGCCCCATGGGAACCACACCTCTCCATATCCATCATCGTGTGTGGTTCTTCCACGTTGACTTTAAGCTTGGCTACAGGATTTGTAGCAATGGAACACTGGTAAACATGATACACGCAGAGGCTTTAAAGATGCTTGGAAAGTGAAGCTTGCCTTTCCTCTCAAAGAGGTCCAGGCCAGCATGCTCGAAACATAGCTCAGCAAACAGCCAGCACCAACCACCAGACTCATGAGAGAGGTTCTTTGGTACTTGCCAGCTTCCACCTGACTTGTGCACTGACCACGAACCCATGAGGGAGCCTACCAGTGCCTTGAGGAGAAGAGATGGACCATCCCAGCTGACCCTGCCCAAACTGCTCACACACGGCATGCTTTTGTCCTGAGCCACTAGATTTGGAGGGTGTTTGTTATATAGAAAAGCTGCAGTTAACTAATCACCCTAATAAACGGAGTATCTTCGTGGCCTACTGAAATGAACGTATTTATTGTTTAATTATATTCCAATGAGAATTGACAGGAATAGGAAGAATCTCTGTACTACACAGGCATACAGGAACCCAAGCTCCTGTGTTCTTGTGATTCCTCTCTCTCCGTTCCAGGTCCTTTGAGTCCTCTTTATTTCTGTGGCAGATGGAAAGAGAGAGAGGTGAGAATCACATGTGGGGTGTATTTATGGGGAAGGTCTAAAAGAGGCACATGACACTTCCACTTGCATTCTGTTGGCATGAATATGGTAGAGGAGACTGGAAAAGGCAGTCTAGCTGTGTGCCCCAAAAGAAGAGAACACAGATACTGGTAAGGATGAATGGTTACTGACACAAGCTGAAGTATCTTATTCTACTTTGTGTGTTTCTGTGCTAGCACAACACTTAGCTAATAATAAATACTTTATAAATACTTATGGAATGAATGAATGAAATATTCAGTAATGCTGTAGTGCCTTTTTAAAATAATATTTAAGAATTATGCATGAAGGAACATCTGTCTCATCCAGACTCCTAAATATTTGAAGCACTAATTTTACAACTTAGCACTCATCAATTTAAAAACCAAGCCAAGAAATGGATATTGATGTTGTACTGTGGCTAGGTTCTTAATACTGAGATGATAATATAATAGTATTCTCTTACCTGGAGCTTGCGAGGACATCAGATCTAAAAGAATACATTGAAAGTATGTTTAAAGTTAAGTCTCTGGTTCCCCACATCTCTTTCTCTCTCTCTCTCTCTCTCTCTCTCTCTTTCTCTCTCTCACTATGTGTATAATATTAGTATACTATTCAACCAAGGTACCAGTAATTTAAGCACTTTTAATGAAATATGTTACAAGCAATACACTTAGAAAATTCATTCAATCTAATTTTCACTGCAATGAATGATACCACATAAGCACAATGAGTTGAAAACCCAAAGATCTTGAGTTCCAGTCTTCATTCTGTTATTATGTATTAAGTTCCTTTAGTTTCCTACCAACCATAAATTCTAGAATTATTTAATTCTTCCTTATAAAGTATATGTTGGAGGTATCCTTCATTTCTCTCTACCCACAAGTGAAAACAATATAGACCAAACTTCTTTATTCAAACTCTAAAGAATAGTCTCTTTCTTGTTTTACTTTTACTTGATATATAAGAATATGAGTAAAAAAACTGTGAGGTGTAATATCTGAACACCAAGTATTCAGGTAAAGAAGATTTATTAATGGATTATTAATGGATTCCAAGCAGCATTTAACAAAGAGTCACAGCAACTGCTCAGTCATGGGGTAGGACATGAGGGGTAACAAGTAACCTCCCTTTTCTCTTTAATATCATCTTCAAAATTTGTCAATTATGATTGATTAATGCATTTTAAGGAATGATCTTTCCAAGCATTCTATTTTGAAATACACAAAAGACGGTTTGAGTTACCTATTATCATGTTGACCTGATAGAGCACTTTTAGATCATCAAGTCCAGCAGTAAGAGCTTTAGAGAAAGGGATGGAAAATAGGAAAGTTTTAGTGAGGAAGAGTGGTGGGGTTCTGTCTGGCAAGTTGGGGCCCGGAAGTGTCCTCAAAGAGCAGGAAGATGCTGGGCAACAGACGATGGCACCAGAAGCCCCATGCTCCTGGCCATGCCATCCCTCAGAAGAAATTAACAATGAGGACCGTTGTGGCAAATAGAAAGACCACACAGATCACGGGTAACCTAATCAGACAAGTGGAAGGCAGAATAGGGAAGCGATGCTCTTGGCTGTGAAGAAGGCATTGTGGAATAGATACCAGAAAAGAAACAAAGAGTGGAATAAGGATGAGCAGGAGTGGCTAGACTTAGTCACTGATTCACTTGTTCATTAGTGAATATCCAAAAATTTTTCTTCAGTATTGCCCTTTGTTTCTAAGGTATACTTTCTCAGCTTAATTTCAGCCTGTACCTATGATATTAACTTGTCAGTTCCGTGAGGGAAAGTAATCCAGGTAATTCAAGGAAAAGAATAATGTATAGTGTGGATATGCAGTTTGTAATAAAGTTTTTACTTTTGATGGGCTCCTTTGATGCTTTGAAGTCGGGCTTGACTGACAAGACTATATTTTGCTATCTGGGCTAAACAAAAAAAAATAAAGGGGCAGGGATAATACACTCCTAGAAACATTTGCTATCAGGAACCGCTTTTTTTTTTTTTTAAAGATTTTATTTATTTGACAGAGAGAAACACAGCCAGAGAGGGAACACAAGTAGGGGGAGTGAGAGAGGGAGAAGCAGGCTTCCCGCCAAGCAGGGAGCCCGATGTGGGACTCGATGTGGGACTTGATGTGGGACTCGATCCCGGGTCTCTGGGATCATGACCTGAGCCGAAGGCAGTCGCTTAAGCAACTGAGCCACCCAGGCGCCCCAAGGAACTGCTTTAATAACACGATATCACTCAGAAATTAGCGTCCATCCCCCATTTCCTCACTACTCATTTCCTTTTCAAAAGAACTCTACAGAACAGATTAACGGTACATTGTTCTTTTATAATTCTCTGGTTACTCTCACAGAGTCAGGGTAAATTGGAAGAGAAGAAATGCAAACCAGCTTGAGGCAGCACTGCCCAATTTGATCAAAATGAAATGTAACCATCATGGGTTCGAGTTTGGTGGTCCAAAACATTGGAATGTTTCAAAGACATCTAAAATGCAATGCCAGTGTTGTTTTATTTGGTTTGGGGTTTGCTATCCCTTTATGTTAAACAGGAGTTTGGAAAAATTGCACAAAAGACTCACTGTCTATTTTCATGGATGCCTACATACTAAGTAGCCAGTGTTACTGATAAAGGAAAACATCAATAGACGTGGATAAAGTCCCCACTCACCTATCTCATGAGCCTAGAGGAGACTGAGGATGAATCACATGTGATCTTTATTTAGCACACCACCTCACAGCAGCAATTCTGTCTGAAGAACTAGATTCTGATTCCTCCAACTGCACTTAAAACAGATATTCACCTGGATTTTCCTGCAGAGAACCATGTAGTACCGTGTTCAGTCCTTTGTGCATCAGGTGGCACTCTTTGAAGATGGACCAAGGAATGAACTGAACACCATCCCGATATTCCTAAGGAAAATATAGATACTCTTGGCTGTCTTTGAACCCCTGAAAAATACTATACTGTAAAGCAAGTTTGGAGGAGGGGAGTTTGAGTTCAGACTCCATAATGGCAAATTATACCTTTGTGATTCACCAAAACATATTCTTCCAATGCACTCGTTTAAAAGGTTTTATTTTGTTTGTTTAGCCCAGATAGCAAAATACAGTCTTGTCAGTCAAGCCCGACTTCAAACTGCCTTCGCCCGTTAGAAACGTTTCATTAATAACATGTGTTTACCATTGAGAGAAGTAGACTTCGTGTGCTAAGATTTTGTTTGTCAGTCATTCATTGGAACCCCACTGTTAATAGCATACAATGGTTTGTGGTTATGCCACAATTTAACCCAGGTTTAAAAATACAAACTAGAGCCCCGGTGGTCTAGAAGGGACAGGGAATGAGTGAAGGTATTGGCTCAACCTGCTTTGTGGGCTGGTGGCTTGGAATGCTTTACAAACTAATCAAATTTATTGACTATGATCCTGATGAAAAAAAAATCACATGCTGGGGCGTGCACTGGGTTTGAATGCAGTTTGGTGAGGTTCTGAATGTCTGAAGGGGGAAACAAGGCAACTGTTTGGCATTCCTTTCCCCAAAGACAAATTAGAAACAGAGATCACAAAATAGAAGATTCTTTTTTTCAACAGTCTAATGAGAAAAAGAGATTTTCTTTGCAAGTTTTAATTCTACTGTATATTGAGGATAAGTACACAGAATTAATATTGTACTAGGCTGAAGGGGCAGCAAAAATTCTATTAATTCGGTACTTTGAACAGCAAGTGCTCTAAGTGTAACACATGAAAAAGAGTCGATTTTGCCTGTGATATCAGCATACCTTCATAGGGCTAACTGAAAGTTACTGGAATTGAATACCGCTAACTACACCTGCACTTAAAGCAGCTGTATCATCAGAGAGAAAAAAAAGATCTACATTTTGGACAGAAAATGTCTTTGTATTTAATAAACCACCTCAGTTCCGTGGAAGCAAGCAAGTAGTTTCTCTAAGATGTTTATGAAATCTCATAGTCATGGAAATAACACCGTGATCCTAAACATTTGTGAAATTTTATATCATATGTGCTTACAACCAATTTTCCAGTTGCTTACAGTGCATACTTTAAAAAATATTTGTATTTCAGGATGAAACAATATTACATTTAGAGAAAATGTAACCCATAAAAAAATTGCGTTAGCCTGTCCTTAACTTATCTCTTTACACATTCCTACAGGAGAGATTTGATACTTTATAACCTTTTAATGGTTTGAGGTTTTTATTCCTTTCTTGCCAACATTCTTTTTTTAAGAAAAAGAATATACCTAGAGAGAAAAATTTACTACTGGAAGAGCCATCTTCCAAGTTCTTAGTACTTGGAAAATGAAAACTAAGAGACAACATCTGTTAAATGCACACTTTATGTTTTCAAAAGTTAAAGCTGACATTTGACTTAGTGCACAAGTATGAATTGCCCGTGTGTTTCCCATGCGACAATCTGCCAGGGACAAGGAAGGACACAGAGATGAGTAAAACTGGATCTACCTTTGAGAAGCTGGTGTTTGGGCAAAGTACGCAAACACCCAGAGTTTCTTAAATCTTTCCGTGTTTGAAAGAGTAGCATTTCGATCTCATTTTTACTCATTTATGATTATTGGAGGTATTTCCTGTGACACTTTTGTTTGTTTTTACCAGCATTTGCATATAACAAAATTTCCCTGTAATTGATTTCATGGAAACACAAAAAGGGAACAAATGATATTTAGGGTTAACAGCCCTTTCTTTAGGGAATGGGGGCAGGTAGCACACATAGACAGCAAACCTGAGGCTTGCCAAATGATCCTTGATATCCAGACTCAAGGAAACAATTCTAGAAACTATGTCCTCTGCTTAAACTCTGACCAGACCATAATCTGGTCTGCTTTAATTCTGAATTCTAGCTGGGCCACTATAAAACAGCATTTTGAGGTTGTAAAATGTTTAATAATATGACAAGAATTTATTTTGTCTTATGAGGAAAATACTCATTTCACCAAATCACTTTACAGCCAGGGCTTTTTTTTTTTTTTTAAATAAGCCTTATTTACAAGATTTCACATAGTAAATTCCACTTTTCTAGGGAATATGTCCATTAATTTATGTTATTGCATAGAGAGCTATAATTTGCCTTGCTTATTTGTTTTTTCAACAAGAACCTTATGTTGGATTTGAACCAATTCTAGACTACTAAAGTAATACTACTAATACTATTTCATGTACTGATTTTCCTTAACTAAAAATATCACTGTTTACAGAATCTTCCAACTCAGGTCCTAAAAGAGTCTTAGAGGTAAATTTTGGCCTTAGAATAGTACCTCTCACTGCCGTCCTCACTGTGCTGTCCAGAATTGAAGTTGATTTTCTGATTTATTATTTTCTAAAGCCTGAAGGAGTTGTGGCTAATATCAAGTTGGGTGCTATAGAGTATATATACCATTCCAATCATCTTCACTACGATTTTCATTGTCTAAATACTCAGATGGGGATTCTTGGACCGTTGTATGATTTCAAAAACTCCCCTTTATTCTCATGACCCCTAGGGTCAGCTGCTTCTAAATCTTCCAACATAATGATGGGAAAGAGCAAGTCGCAGAAAGAAAGTAGGTGACTTTTGGGAGTCTGACACACAGCCTGGTAATGCTGTGAATCCCAACCCCAATCCTACACATGGAACAGACTGCCTCGTTTCATGGCTTAGTATAGTATCATTCTTTCCTTATAGTTTTGTCTAATTAAAATTAAGAACTTCTGTTCATCAAAAAATAATATTAAGAAACTAAGGGGACAACTCATAGAGTGGATAAAGATATTTACAACACAGCTACCACAAAGGACCATTATCTGGATTATATAAGGAACTCCTACAAATCAAAAAGTAAAATGCAGACAACTTAATAGAGAAATGCACTAAAAGACTTAAAGAGGTACTTCATAAAAGAGGGTATCCAAATGGCCAATAAACATATGGAAATACCTTCAAGTTCATTAGTTGTCAAGAAAATACTGATTCAACCACAAAATACTGATTCAACCACAATATAATGCCATTAAACACCCACCAGACTGGCTAAAACTATAAAGATAGAGATGCCAAGTATTGGCAAAGATCTTGAAGCAACTTGATCTTTAGTTACTGCTGGGAGTGGTGATGATTGGTCTACCTACTTTGTAAAACTGTTTAGTGCTATCAGTTAATGCTTTCAGGAATATATATATATTTTTTTTTCAACAAAAATATATACTTGGATTTATCAAAGACTTAACTGGAATGTTCATAGCAGCCCTATTCATAATGTCCCCAAACCAGATACTATCTAGATGTCAATCAGAAGTAGAGTGTACAAATAAATTGTGGCCTCTTTACTCAATGAAATTTTATACAGAGGTGAGAATGAATGCTCTGCAAGTATATGCAACAATAGGGTAAATATTGCAAAATAATATTCATCAAAAGAAGGCAGATGAAGCACGAGAGACTGTGGACTCTGAGAAACAAACTGAGGGTTTTGGAAAGGAAGGGGGTGGGGGGAGGGGTAAACCTGGTGGTGGGTATTAAGGAGGGCATGTATCGCATGGAGCACTGAGTGTGGTGCATAAACAATGAATGTTGGAACATAAATAAATAAACAAACAAACAAACAAACAAATAAATAAAATTATTTTTTTAAAAAAAGAAGTCAGACAAAAAAGAGTACCTGTTCTATGACTCCATTTGTATAAATTGCAGAAAGGCAAAACTAAGCTATGCTGTTAGAAGTGAGGAGAGTGGTTAATCTTATGACTGGAAAGGAACATGTAAAGAGTTCCACAGCATTGGTTCTGATGGCTTGTTTTTGATCTAGGTTCTAATTTCAGAAGTCTTTTCAGTTTGCGAAAAATTCATCAAGAATACACTTAAGATAAATACACATTTCAATATATGCATTTATATCAATAAGAAGTTTTAAAAATAGCTTTGTCTCTTCAGTTTACATTGCTTAGGAAAAGAGTTGTGATGTATCTCCTGTACTATCCAAATGATAATCATGAAAGATGAGCCTGTTAGCTGACAAAATTAAATATATGGACACCCAGTTCATTTCCTTTTTAAACATCTTCCTTCCTCCCTCCCTTCCTCCATTGCTTCCTCCATTCTTTCCTTCCTTCCTTCCTCCCTTCCTTCTTTCCTTCCTTCCTTCCTTCCTTCCTTCCTTCCTTCCTTCCTTCCTTCTTTCCTCCTTCTTACCTCCCTCCTTTCCTACCTCCCTTCCTTCCCTTCTTCCTTCTTTCCTTCCTTCCTTCTTCCCTCCCTCCCTCCTTCCATTCCTTCCTGCCTTTCTTCCTTCCCTCTGTCCTTTTAATTATTTATTTACTTAGCAAAAGAACTACATTAAACAAATTCTGTCTAATTCTGGAAAGGAATATTGTGACAACATACACACCTAGATTAGTATAATAATAAGTAATTTGTAGATTGGCTGTCCTTTCAAACCAGGGAGGAAGTGAAGGTTAATGCCTGTGGTGAGGAATATGACAATGAAGAAGCAGAGCTGGTATGAATATTTTCTGCCTATCTCTATAACTTTATAAGAAAACAAGGAGAACATCCTTGCCCCATGAAGAGCCCTTAACACATTAACACAGGGAATCTACCAAATTAATGTTTTCTTTCTCAGTGAACCTACTTAATATGCAGAAAGATGAGTAAAACTTCGTTTTACTGAAAGGCAAGCCATGAATATTAGAAAATTAATAGACTTCTTTTCAAGGTTTATAACAGAAGTACCAGCAAAACAAATTAGGTAGAACATCTACCACACTATCTTTATTTAACTGATAACTGGGGTCCTGGAGGGTATCTCAAACAACTGAGTCCAGTGACCTCAACCACATTTCAGGGAAAGGCATTCATACATCCTTAATCTAGGAAAGTATGAGACATAGCATCAAGACAAGAGTCAGTTTGGCCCAATTAGAGAATTCCAACTGCCTTTCAAAGTCTTTATCCATAAATTCTTCTCACTTAACTCTTTTCTAGATAAATAGGGTTCGGTCTGTATATCAAAAAATAAAGAAAAAAAGCAAAAGAGTTGTATTGATTGCTTTTAAGAGATTACACTGAAAATTAGAAAGCAACAAAGTATCTCTGACATTTCCTCTAGTCCAAAACATTGGCAAAACTCTTTCAAAATTTCCACCAAATCCTTGTCACCTAAAATTTTACTGAGCTATTTCTAAATATAGATAACAGCTATTTAAGCAAACCCTAAATTTGCAGTGACTTAATCTAAAGGAAGTTTATTTGTAATTATTGGAAACATCAGGGTTACCCCTAAGGATAGCAGGTGATTTTCCTCCACAAGGTGAGTCAGAGACTCGGACTCCTTCCGTCTTTTGGGTCTTCCACCCCCGAGATCTTAATCAGGATCATGCGCACTGAGTTGGAAGAAAGAAAAAAAATGTAGAAGGCATACTTGCTTCTTAAAAAGCCAACTCTGAAACAACTTCTTTTCATATTCTGTCATTGAAAACTAATTGTGTGGCTGCCTCAAGATGCAGGGAGCAAGTTTGGGAAGCTGTAGCCTGGCTGAGCACCCACCTCTGAGCCCTATGCCTTAGTGTGGAAGTAGAAGTGTGTGTTCTGCTCAACATGCAGCCATCTGTGCCATAATTGTCTTCACCCCCATCAGTAGTAAACTTTACAACTAAACAAGGTGATGAGTAATTTGAGGCTCAACATTTCAGTTAAATATGGCAGAGGAAGTGGATTAGGGAAGGGTAGGAATTAGAATTGGAGATTTGAGGCTGATCATGATTTTTTTCCCCTCTGCTTATGAAAGAAATAGTCATAGCAACACACTCATTGATTTATTGACCAAACAAGTACATATAGAACACCTCTTAAATTTTAGACTTGGGCTCTATCAATATAGCAATGAACAAAACAAAGTGTCCAACTCCATGAAGCATACATACATTTTAATGTAAGAATCAAAAAATAAGCAAATATGCAGGTAGATATGTAAGATCACATAGAGATGAGTGCTGTGAAGAAAAGGAGGGAGGGAAAGGTGATTGCAAATAACAGAAGTCATGTATTCAATGGTGAGGTCACAGAAGAGCTCTCTGGGGGGATGAGAGTTGAGTGGAGAACAGAATGAAGTGAAGGAGCGACTCATTAGGATACCCAGGAGAAAAGTGAGGTCCTCAGGCAAAAGCAAGCCTTACCTTTCCAAAGAAGAGCAGAAGCGCTGATTCCAACTTGGCAGTGCTAGACTGTCCAGTTCATGTGATGGGTGCAGGACTGCTGAGGAGGGGAGCCTCGGAGAATGGAAAGAGATAGGACTTAACAGAAAAGTCATGGAAAAAGACATGATTCAAAACTGAAGTCTGCCACTCACAGCTGGTATTAGTTTTAGCAAATCATTAACATATTTTACCTCTGATTTTTCTCATTTGCAAAATGAGGAGACCTCTCTCTTTGAATGCTTATGTATTTTACATGAGGTAATATACATAAATCACTACTGTTACATAGTACATTGCAAACATTCAATAAATATAATTACTCCTCCTTTATACCTCATCATGGGGGTGGTAAATGGAAAATGATCTCTTTCCTTTTTCCATTCCTCCTCATGCCTTGTCCATCTCATGAGTTCTGACATCTTCTTCTCATCTTAGACAACTGGCTTTGCTTCGCAATGATGATAATGAGGAGAAAGTGACCAGTCATTCTAAAAGGAAATGGATGTTGATAGAGTCATCCACCCATCAATAGTTCCCTTCCTTCATCATTCATGCCATGTTTATACATTCAAGGATTTGGTTGGGAGAAGCCAGAAGTTCATGGCTATGCAACACAGTCTGAAGGTCAAAATTCTAAGTTGGCTTTTTCCCTAATGTATTCTGTCTGCGCTCATTATTCATTCATTTATTTTAAGCTCTGGGGCAAGCTGTTGTCTTTTGGAAAACTGTTGGGGAAAGATGAAATCAGTGTTCTTGTTGTTTTTTTTTCTTCCCAGACTCACCTTTATGGATTCTCCATCTGTCTTGTGACTTGACCATGGCCAAGACATTTCTGCATGGCTTGTTATACAAGTTTGGTTTGGTTCAGCAAAAATACATATTTATAAGCCCGACTGTACTTCCATTGGAACAGGTCTGTATTAGCCCACAAGCTACGATCTGAATTACTTTGCCTGCATTGCTTTATGTGCCGTTTTGAGAGTACAGTCCCCGTTCTTTCAGAATGCATTTATCATCACAGCATGTACATGTACTTCTGAATTTGTCACTTGATAGTAATCCCCTCAAGCATGCCTCCCTCTGTGGTAAGTCCTCAGCTCCCTGAGGAAAAAAACTCAGTGCTTCCCATCTTTAGAGAAGCACCTAGTCACTCTCAAGAGTGCAAAACACCACAGGTTATTAAATATTTATTTGCCTACACTTGTAGTCATCTACACCTTAGAGCCTGGCTGTAATTCCCTTTTCAGAGAGGTGATGGCTTTATCATATGAGTAGCACTTTGAGAACTATTCATAGAGCTCTTTTGACTAGAGCTTGGAGTCAAATCAGGTCTTCCTTTTTCCTTGGACCTACCTGTTCTATCTCCAGGTCTAGTATATCTCAGACACTGAGAAATGTTTTAGTAATTTCATTTTTAAAAAACATCCACCCATTGAAACACAGATCGTAATCTCATGATCTCAGTGAGACAGACAGACTATCCGAGAGTGTTGTCATCATAATAGGGTTATTTGGATTTTGAAAATTTGAAAGAGTACTAGAACATTGCTGACCTTGGTAACAGCAAGAGCTCACTCTCATAAAAAGGTGAAGTTGTTTCCAAGACAACAGGTAATGCTCTCATAGCCTGGAAAACCTTGCCTAGCTGCCTTCCTCTTCTCTTGCCCTGCCAGCTCCCTTCAAGTTTTGCTGCTTCTCTCAGCATCTTGCTTCAAGTAAATCCTGCAAAAATGTTTTCAGGAACATCTGCACTCTCTCATGCGGGAAGACAAGCAGAGCGGATATCCTGCAGAAGGAAATACCAGTAAACACTAAAACACCAGGAAAGACGTTTGTTGGGGTATGTGCAGACACTTCTCAGGACTAAATAAGTCCACAAATATGCCCCACTTCATGTAGCAAGCTATTAAAACTCTGTAAATGCTGCAGAAAACTTCTGTATTGCTTTTTGGATCTCTAAAGGCCAACCTCTGATGTGTTGGGGCAGGGCCTAGATTTCATGGTGCAAATAAAAAATAAACATTGGCACCAACTTTTCTTTCCAAAAAACACCTTTAGATTCCTCATGAATCTCAGACTGTTGTACAGTTGACTAAGAAAGCACTGTGCCTTGTGCTTACAAGATATTTAATAAATATCTGCTAAAATCAATGAATTTTAGAATTAGAAGTTTCCTCGGAGACTGTCTAGTCTAGGCACATAGTACCTTGGATAAAGTGGGCCACCCAAATCTTAATAGTCATCAACCAAAGAGCCTAGTTTTTACATTTGAATTTCTACAAAATACTCCAGGAAATATATGGAACTGCTCAAAAAGAAGTCAAAGTATAATCTCTTGATCTTAAGCTTAACTAATTGAACTAAAATTAGAATGCTTCAGTATAATTTTTGGTAAATGATGACTTGAATTTTATCAGAACATCTTTGAATCAAGGTAAAAATAATATTAAAAGCTGGATACATTTTCTGAGTTTTTCGCATTTGTAAAGAATATAATGAATGGAATACATGTTAATTATAAAAATTGTGTGAAATATCAAAGTCTATAAGGACAATAAAACAAATTGTTGTAGTCCTGCAGTAGAGACATTGTTAATAGTCTCATATCTTCACATTGTCTTCTTTCTCTGCACTTCTTTTTAAAGATTTTATTTATTTATTTGACAGAGAGAGATCACAAGTAGGCAGAGAGGCAGGCAGAGAGAGAGGAGGAAGCAGGTTCCCTGCTGAGCAGAGAGCCCGATGTGGGACTCGATCCCAGGACCCTGAGATCATGACCTGAGCTGAAAGCAGAGGCTTTAACCCACTGAGCCACCCAGGCACTCTCTCTGCACTTTTTAAAAATAATTGAGGTCTCTTTATACTCTTTATTTTCCTTAGTTAATATTTTAGCATCAGCGCTGTTCTACTCTGGTAGTCAGCCTCCAATGTTCCTCAGAGATCTCTACCTACCAGTACTGGCATTCTTTTTTTTTTTTTTACATCCACCTCTCATGTTGTAATAAGATTGGTCTGTGTGATCAACAGCACATAACAGAAGGGAGAGATTAGGTCACATATGATCTCAGCTTTAATATTGATTGTGATCGAGTGTTCTTTCCCTCTCTTTCTCTCCACCCGTTGTCTCCCCACCCCCCAGGGAAGCAGCTCCCATATTGTGAGCAGTCTTGTGGCAGAGCCCACTGAAGCCTCTAGCCAACAACCAGAAAGCCTCTAATAACCATGTGTGAGCTTGGAAATGGCTTCTCCAGCTCCAGGGAAGCCTTAAGAAGACTCCAGGCCTGGACAAAAGCCCAACTTCAACTTTGAGCCAGAACCACCAGATAAGCCACTCTAGGATTCCCAGTCCTAAGAGGCTGGGCGAGATAATACATGCTTGTTGTTTTAAGATAATGATATGTTTTGGTGTAACTTGTTGTATAACAAGAGAAAACTAATGCATCTTCATTTTTAAAGATTCTTCCAGAAAATTATTTTTAGTGTTTGCCTAAGCTTTTGTCTTACAGATTTATCATGACTTATTTTACAACCCTATTATTTGAATTTCAGGTTGATCTCGATTTTATTGCACCTTCATGATTGCAGTATGTATCTTTTTGCACATTGTCTATATCTGTGACTCGTTTCTTAGAACAGACTCCTAGAGATAAAATTATTAAATAAAAACATTAATACTTCCAAGGATTATGATATTTATATGTCGTTCTCCAAATTTATTTTACTGGTGAATAGCCCCATCAATTTAGATTTTGACTCACAAAAGGCAGGTCTGTGACATGACTGAACTGTATCTGTTACAGCACCAAATGTTCTTGATATGCACTGCTCTTTATTTGATTGCATTTGATTTTAAGTGTTATTTCAGAGAATTAGAACTTAATATCCATTTGCTTATTGGTCATATCTGATGACTCAATCATCCAATGCAAACACATTTGCTTTCCCTCCATACTTGTTCTCTTTCTGTTTTTGTTTGTTGGTTGGTTTTTCTCATTCCAGGGAATAGCTCCACCACCCATCTACCAATCCAGAAACCCAAGAGTCGTCTAGGACTCTTCCATCTCACCCCTCGCATGCATGCTACCCCTCATCTTTCAGAGGTACATTCCTTTTCCCTTTCCAGCCCCACTGCTACGGCCTTAGTGCAAATCTTGTTCAATTTCCTAGACTGTCTCCTTGTCTTGATTTTCAATCTTCTCTTCCCCATGGCTCTCTGTTGTCATAATGGATTTGTTACTCTTGGGAACACTAATGATAATTTGATTTTATTCCACTGTAATCACTTACTTTTATCTTCTACTTTTATGACCATATTACCACACACAGTGATGCTAATATTTTTTGAGCAAAGGCTAAGACTGTTTTCATGAGAAAACAAACAAACGCATGGACAAATCATACCCACCCATCATGACAAGGCGTGGCTCTCAGTGACCATGCCAATGAACCATCCAAGAGGATTTGGGTATTGCAGATGCAGATCTTGGCAGTGTCAAGAGAAAAACCTTCCCTGAGGAAAATCATTCCTTCTTCTACTCTTCTCAGAACATTCATTCTAGTTGGGATTTTGTTTGGCCTCCCCTTAGGAAATCCCCTCAGTCCTCTAGGTAGATTTCCTAATAAACTTGGCACAGGCTGCAGGACTGGAGGCAAAGCCATGAAGCTCCAGAGTAAAGTGTAGACAATGAGGAAAAATAACAGAGTGAGGATGATTCCTCATTTGTCCCATGTCTTTCAACAGTTATCTACTCTGCAGCACTTTGGTATTCAGAGGAAAAAAGATGGTAATTGTCCCAAATAATAGTTAATTCTTTGCTAATTATTATTTCTTGGGAACAAAATGGATGCCCTCTTAAATCTGTCTTTGGATTACCTGGGAAAATTCCATATCAATTCTGGGTCATCAGCTTTGTCAGCTGAAGTAACCAAAAAGAACTATATATAGATCAAGTACAAGTTTGAATGTATTTTATAGATATTTACAGGAATATAGCATTTTTAAAGTAGCTCCTCTAGCTGACTAGTATATAATGAAATAAAAAATGTTTTTAAATGATGCCTTATTATAGCCAAAGCTAAAAATAAACGGTATGTTTTAAGTTCTCTGAGCACCAACACCATCTCCACAGTTCAAGGGATGCATCTTCTGGGGGTGAGGCTCTTTCTACTTAGTCTAATGTCACTATTATTTGAAGAGACATTGAAAGAACATATTAGAATATGATTCCCATTTTGTTTGGTTCTTGTTATCTAAGCAGTCATTTTTCACTCTCAGTTAAAATTAGCACAGAACATTTCTTTAGGACAGCCCCTGCATTCCTGACATATTTCCACAAAGGGCCCTTGGTTGGAAGCCCCTATCCTCATGATGGAGTATTTTTGTGAGTATCTTATTAATAATATTATTCATTGTCATAGCTACTTATTATTTGCTGCACATGGTGCTAAAAATTTTACATATACTTTCTCATTTGATCTACAAACCAATGCTGTAGTATATCATTAATATCTCCATCCTTTAGATGAAGAAACTGAAGCTTGTAGTTTGAGCCAGTTGACCAAAGTCACAAAATAAGAGGCAGGAATAGGCTAGTTTAACACCAAGGCAAGTTCTCTCAGCCTTGATGCTGTTTCTTCTCTTGTGACTCACTGCTCAGTAATTCCATATCAGATTGACTTATGACCTTGATTTTCCTAAGATATCTTCTGAGACTTCGAACAAGTCACTGTATATTAGGATGCTGATTTATGAAGAAACTTCCCCACAGAGAATTAACTGGGATTTAACGAATTCCAATTGCTTCCTGCTCAGAGGAGAGAAGCCTGTACATAGTCCGTGCTCTTGTGACTTACACACTCTGTTTCTATTTTTAACATTTCCTCAGAGGTACACAACAATATTTCTGTGGGGGCATAAATGCTCAGGATCTAACCATCAAGTGGCATCAGCTTTTGCCAGGGTGGACTTACAACTGTCTGCTCAATTTAATCTTTTCCTATACACAAGTGGGAACTTCCCAAATAGCCTCCTGCTCCTCAAAAGTATACTTTCAGCCTTTTCCAGACCTATTTAGTGATATGTATTTACTTGTCGGTGTCAGATGGATGTTTCTTTCAAAATAAATTACATTTTAAAATGGTTTTCTATTCTTTCAAGTAATTAGGGGCACAGGCCATGTTCAATCATCCACAGGGTTGATTGTCCCACAGCTTCTGTTTGCCTTCTTTTCTTTCATTCTTTTGCCCTCCTCACCCCAACTCTGTATTTTCTTACTTACCTTTGGGGCACTTTGGTGTTCAGAAGGAAGATCTAATTATTACAAATAATAAAGTTAGTTCTTCTTTACATTATTTATGATTTTTATTGGGAGGAAATATAGACTCTCTAAAATTCAGTTTTGAATTATCTGTTAGAATTCTGATGTCAGTTCCAGGCCATATATTTATTGCCTGAAGTTGTCCAAAGGAATCAAAAGTTTCTCAAATACAGTTTAAAAATAACATTAATAATGACTGATATTTGATTGGCATTTTGTGGGTTACAAAGCTCTTTTACAAATAATTTAATCCTACAACTTTCTGTGGAAGGAAGCACATTTTTATTAAACATTACTACAAGCTAAACATTATGTTAGTGCTTCACATGTAAGTCGTCCTTGACTTCACAAGAGTCTTCTGAGATATGTATTATTTCCAGTTTACAGATGATAAATTTGTATTGTACAAAGTCAAATAACTTGTCTGGTATGACAGAGCTTTAGGATTCAAGCTGAGAGTACAGTTCCTGGCCCTGCGTTCTTTTCAACAGCCAGCCTAATAAAGTGGTTCCCAGTGTCATCCCAAAGAACATGGTCAAAGCCATGGGACCCTTAGCATCTACCATATATCTCATTCTTTAGCAACAATTTCCATCCAGGAAAGGAGTAGAGAGGCTTACACACTTTTATCTATAACACCATTACATCTCTGAATTCCTTTACTTAAAGTTTCTTCCCTAAATGTTCTAATTAAAGACAAGTGAATAAATTCTTTTCTGGTTTTCCTCCAGATGTCCATGGGAAGGTAAAGAGTTGACATAGGCATGAGACCTTTTGTCTCCAGATAAACAAAGAGTTTATTCCATTCCAAAATGTTCCTCAAGCCCATGGGTAATTCAATTATTCAAGTTCTTATGAGTATCACTATTCAGAATACATGTCCAATAACTATACCAGGTTTGTATTTTAGCAGGATCAGACTTACCCAAAAGACAATTTAGCTCTTCTAGATGGCTTAAATGATAATTCACCCTCTTTGCTACTTGTTGGATTAGCACCAATACAGTAATATGAACGGCCCCTAGGACACCGCTAATGACCTAGGATAGTGTAAATATGCTGGCTCTCTTTAACAGAGGAAAGTTTCACTTTGCAGAGTTAGACAAAGGAGAAGGACTAGGTGAGTGAGGTAGCACAGAAGAGATGGGCTGGGTGGGCTAAATTTCAGTATCTCTCAAAAATGAAATTTTCTCTTTTAATACCTTCTCTTTTAATACCTTCTAAAATCTATTTTATAAACAATACATAACTGATTCCACTTTTGTGCCAAATGATAACTTACACACACACACACACACACACACACATACACACAGATGCATGTATAGTCATGTGATTGCATATATAGGCTTCATCATTAAATAAAATTACCTTTATAGTAATAAGAAAAAATAGTCCCATAAATCTGAAACATAATAACAGTAAAGTAAAATTAATGAGTCACTGAGATATGGGTCTGAATCACTTTATAAAAATTATTGCAAAACTGGGTGTCTAGCAGGCTTTACAATACAAAGTCTGTGGAATTTCATAAAGCAGCCAGTTTTCAGATATAAGATATGCAATATTAGAGTTCCTATATAAATATTTCCTTTAAGTTAACAGCTATTTTTTTGGTTAATGGTTTTTAGGACATCATTAACTACTATCTGTAGTTTTTGCATTTAACTAAACTATTTCACTCCAATCCTAAGACAGGTTCTCAAAAACTTTTTTTTCAATGTGTCTCCAAAGACATAATAGAAAATGTGACTTTTATTTACAGCTTAATAAATAAGGCAATGATATGAAGTGTTGTAAGTACGGCGATGTGCTACTTTAAACAAAGTAGTAAAAATATATAACTATGTCTAGTTGCTGTCACTTCTTTTAAGGTTTAGATTTCCCTTGCCTGCCTGTCTGATTTAACTTAAAAAAAAAAAAAAAAAAAAAAAAAACTTATGGAAAGTGGGAACCTTGGATACTTCAAAGTTAACCAAGATCAAAGGCAAATGAAGTCCGCTGAATAAGGAACAAGCCTGAATGCAAAATGTATCACGTTGATATTGGCTTAAATTCTCTTAGTTTATGGTTGTACCAAAGCCTTAACCTTGAATTTGTCAGGTATCCGAGCACTGGGAGTTCTTATAGAAAAGAATGGTCTGCTTAGTTTCTCTGGGAGGCTGATTCAAACACAAACTCATCAACTTGACCAGGTAACTATCTTATCTCTTGGTAACTGAAACACTGAAAATGTGAGAGGCTTCTCAACTCCTGCATTTCTGTCCATGGCTTATAACTCCAGACAAATACACCGCCTATGTGGCATATGCCGCATCTTGTTCAATGACAGAAACCTCATTTTTAAATATGAGTTACCAGAATTACCTAAGAACATTGAAAGTAGTTGCTATATCTTCAGCTGTTTGGTGCACCCTTCGGAATGAGACCATTTCTTTGGATGTTTGCAAGATTCCAATCTTCCTTTTTAAATCTTCCCTGGTTTTACTCAGTTTTAGGGTCTGGGGATTTGGGCTTATGTTGAATTCAAAAAATGCAGAATTATTAACATGCAAAAAGTTAGTATGGTCTGTAATTCAAAAGATGCAATGGGTGTTCTTGAATGTTCTGCTTCACTGAAACCCTCATACACCACACATGGTACCGGTAAATGTACAACGTTTTTTCCTTGAAATGGTCCATGCTGTTTCATTTGAAACGAAGTGTGCTGCTGGGTGTTCTGTGGTTCTGTCTCAACACCACTGCTCAGAACTCTCATTCAGAAGGTATCAGCCAATAGGCCCTTTGGTATCAGAGGAGGAAATAAATCACATTCTACAGAAACACCCATCTGTTTTGAATAGTCCCATAGATAGATGACTCTCTGTTTCAGGGAATATTTAATGTTAGAAAAAAACCAGTCCAAACAGTTTACTCTCCTTAAGACTAAGCAGCAAGAGGTCTTCCAGTAAATGCTTCAAAAACTGCATAACAGGAGAGGCCAGAAACATCCCTCTGTGACTCAAAATAAAAACCGAAAGGAAAAAAATTGACTAATAATCTTTATGACTTTGGTGACCTCTAGTGATCAAAACAGGGAACAAACCCCTGTTTTGGGGTAAGTTTTTTTCTTCTAGAAAAGAGGGATTTTCCAAAATCAGAACTTATATATTTGTTTCATAATTTTTCTAGCCATTCTTTAAATAAATTAACTGTAACTAATGTCTTATTACTAAACAGCAGTGTATTCTCATAGTAGAGTATTTCAGAAGCAAAAGGAGAAAAAACATCCCATTATTTAAGAGCATATTCTTTTCAGTCCCGTTTCTGTACATTTACATGTAAGTTCCCAGCAACATACAAAAGTAGGTAATTCTCCATAAAGAATCATACAGGACATTTATTTTGCAACTTATATTCTTAGCAGTGTATTGTGAATAACTTTCCATGCCATTAAATATTCTCCTATGACATTTATTTTACTGTCCATTTAATATTTCACAATAATTGATTTAAACATGTCTCTACGATCAACTATTTAGGTTGTTTTCCATTTTTTTTCCTATCCTTAAAGCTAATTATTTGAACTCTACCACCATTATAGCATCAAAATAAAGTCTTAGAAATGACAATTTCTGGTTCAAAAAATACGCAAAACAGCATGGTTTTCAATATATATTGCCAATCTGCCAGGTAATTCTAGGAAACCGTCCCCTAGACATGGGTCAAGTGCCACTCATAGGGAACATATGGTAAACCGGGAAGTCTCTGGCGGCTCCAAGCAGAACGAGCCCGCGAGATTCCTTGAAGGGCTTGTGGCTGAAGAGGGAACCAAGAGTGACCCAATATGCTGTGTGCCAGCTGCCTAATAGCCCTTGTGCCTTAATGCAAGCTTATGCTGCTTGAGAAAAGGAATATGCGGAGAGTTTTCAGGTTCTGAAGAATTCTATTTTGTAAACACATACAGACTTATGGGTCCCATAGCAGCAAACACTCTAATCTCACATAAGGTATTTGGGTCCTAGCCCTCAATTAAAGGCTATACATGGAAAGCTGTTGCTAAAGGCTTAAATTGGGGGGTGTCTGCCTTCGGCTCAGGTCATGATCCCAGAGTGCGAGGATCAAGCCCCGGACTGGGTTCCCTGCTTGGCGGGCTGCTTTCCCCCTCCCTCTGCTGCTTCCACTTTTGTGTTCCCTCTCTCGCTGTGTTTCTCTCTGTCAAATAAATAAATAAATAAAATCTTTGAAAAAAAAATAAAGGCTTAAATGTTTTGAATGGTTTTTACATTCACAAGGTAAATACACAGTTCTCCTTTTTTTTCCCCTCATTATAAGTAAAGAACATCCTTGTAAGGTTTACAAAATAAAGGAAAACAGAGAGAAGAGAAATTCTGGACATCTGTTTTCACAACTAACCAAGTAAGGGTAGCATATTCTGCAATACCTTCTGAACGTATAAATTAAATTTCCTGGCTCTACTGCTTTTTTTTTTTTTTAAGATTTTATTTATTTATTTGACAGAGAGAAACACAGCGAGAGAGGGAACACAAGCAGGGGGAGCGAGAGAGGGAGAAGCAGGCTTCCTGCCAAGCAGGGAGCCCGATGTGGGGCTCGATCCTGGGTCTCTGAGATCATAATCTGAGCCAAAGGCAGTTGCTTAACCAACTGAGCCACCCAGGCGCCCCCTGGCTCTACTGCTTTATGAGTTTATACCATCAAGGAGATGTACTGTGTTCAGCAACCACTCCACACATGCCCTCTCTCTCCCAGAGGATGTATTCGAAGCTCACAGGACTGTGTCGTTTTTTAAAAACTGTGCCCATATACTCTTCATTTCTTAAGACCAGTTATAGAAAGTGAAAACCAGTAAAATCTCCTGGGTTGATTAAAACTGAGGAAGGATGGAAGGGATGAGTGGCACGGAGAAATGGAGAGACGGGGCCTCGAAGCAACATGTATGAACTGGTCTTTGTGGTAGAAGCATCATGGGCTTCAGCTGAAGGACATGTAATAGGGTCCAACCAACTTGCCCTGCTTTCAAGCCATGCTCTCAAGGCGCTGCTGGTCTTTCAATAGCTATGACCAGCCATGCGAGCTTTTCCCCAAGATCGAATAACAAAAGTAGAAACAGCACCTCCACAGACGTTGGGGCCGCCTGAACTGTCTCCTCAGTCCCCAGCCTTCTCCCCACATGAAGAGACAGATGTCACAAAGATCCTGGTGCTTTGATTAGAAGACCCCGGCTGGATCTGAGCATCCTGGTCTCCGGGCGTGGCATTGCCTCAGACCTCGAATTTCTATGTGTGCCTTCTACTGTAAATCAATGCTGGCAAGGAATGGAAGCCAAAACTTAAAATTAAAAACAAAACAGAGCAAAAACATAAATAAAAAGAGTAGCTCAGGGGATCCAGAAGAAAGGTGTAAAAGGACAGTTTCTCCTGGGCCTGGTTAGGAAGCACTAGCTCAAGCATCATTCTGTGATTGAGTCTGTCTACTCAAAATACCACGTGGAATATAGATAGTTGTATTAGCTATGGCATCTTTTCTTTTTTAAAGATTTTATTTATTTATGTGACACACAGAGAGAGATCACAAATAGGCAGAGAGGCTGGCAGAGAGAGAAGGGAAAGCAGGCTCGATGTAGGGCTTGATTCCCAGGACCCTGAGATCATGACCTGAGCCAAAGGCAGAGGCTTAACCCACTGAGCCACCCAGGCACCCCTAGCTATGGCATCTTGAAGATTCACTATCATCTATAAAATTTAAACAGGGAAATCCCTAAATCATTATGGAAGCTACTGTAGGACCCCATTACTGCAACTGTTTTCTTTCTTATGACACAATATTTTCTTGCATATACTTTTAAATTATATCGAGTATCAGTCACAATGTTTGTATTGAAGGCATTAGAAACATTACCATATGACTCATTTATTAAAACATACCAGCTAATAGAATGTGAGTCGAGTAACACAGTAATTAACTGTGTGTTTGAAAATGACTTCTCCTATCATTTCTTGTTCTGAGAACTTTTGTCCTATAAAGACAGACATCGAAATTTTCCAGTAATTTCTTCTCCTTTCCTCCTACGTCCAGGATCTGAACAGAATGTCTGAATAAAAAGGATGCCGGCCTTCTGTACTGTCACATTCTATGAGGGGAAAAAACAGCCGTGGCTCTTTGGCTGAACCAAATAAATGAGAAACAGATTTGTGCAATATGAGTTGCACAAAAGCCACAGAAGGCCAGCACCATGCTTTGGCATAGTTTTAAGGCTAAAGGGTAATTGAATCCCTTCTACACTAGACAGATAGTAAAAAAACACCTCAGCAGGGATAGTCTGGAAGCGACAGTGGAGGCTCCTGTCTTCCTTCCGGGAGTGTCAAAGCAGGGCTAAGGGGGCATATTTGGATTGTGCTCAACATCCCACAGGATTAACCACGGATACAAGCGCCCTCCAGTCATTGGAGCTCTGTCACCTCAGTCTTGGCTCCTGTCGTGGGCACTGGTGAAGCTGTCTCTCTCGATCCCTGGCCAGTTCAGCCCAGCCTCAGCTTTGCCTCATTCTGGTAATGATTCCCTAATTAGGCACATCAAGGCCTGTCCTCATTAAGATTCTCTTGGTTACAAGTATTTCAAACCCACTTCAAAATGGCTTACTAGAATGAGAGAACTTATTGTACGGACACTGGGCTACCCCACAGACTCCAGGAGTCAGAAAGGGTGGGAGGCCCAGCAGTTCCATGGAACTCAGGATGTTTTTGTTGATGTTCACCTGAGAATGCCATCATTAATAGAGCTTAACTTCCTCTCTTCTCTGTTTCTCAATAAATTATTCTCCAGAGCAGAATCGGACAGTTGGATCAGGTGTCCATTCATGTGGGAGCTAATCAGCTATGGTCAAAATTAATGGTCACATAATAAAATACATGTCCTCTGTGGGCCCACCTGTGAAGGGGAGAAAAGAACCCCAAAGAAAAGGGTAAATTCTGGGGGGGAAAGTGTCTTTTATAAGGTTTCAGCTGGATGTTAGGGACCTGGAACTTACTTGAGACGATAGGGCTTAGTCTACCTCCATGTCTCCATTCCCACGGGGAAGCCTTAGCAACACTTTAGGTCCTGTCCAATCAGCCTAAAGACGTTACAAACTTTGCCCTGTCCAGCAGCAGTTCTCTTCTTTCTATGTATAGAGTGACAACTCCACACCTCTGTCTCTAGTCCAGATTCCTCTTCTAAGTGCCAAATTTAAACGTCCATTTCCTACTTAATCTCTCCACTGGGGTCTTCTAGAGAAATCTCAAACTCAACATATCCAAATGAAATGCATGGGTCTTCCTTCACAAACCTGGTTTGCCTGCAGAATCCCCTGTCTCAAAATGTGGGAGATGGAAAGCTTGGAAACGACATGGGGCCTGCCTCTCATTCCCCTCATCCAGTTGAACGCAAGACCATTCAATATTGAGGTCTAAATAGTTGTTGAATCAGTTCAACCAACTCCTCAAGAACCGCCTTATTCAAGCACCTAGTATTTCTGTTCTTCAGTTTCCGCTAAGGCCTTCTTACTGTTCTTGTCAGCAGTTACCTCCCTAGCAGCTGTTCTCCATCCTGGGGCCAGTATGGCCCACGCTGCCACACAGCCTGGTGTGGCTTACCAGTTGTCCATGATATGAAACTCTAAATCCTGACATGGTTTGTGATCTCACTGACCACCAGCTTTAGCCATATCTCTTGCCATTGCCACTTCTCACTTTCTATTCCCCAGCCATAATGGGTCAAGTTCATTCCTCTGAACAGCATGCATCTGTCTCAAGGCACAGAGAAGTCTCTTTTTAAAGCCTCTTTACCTACCCCTGCATGCAACTAGCGAACAATGTCCTAATTTTAGTATTTGAACTATTCCTGTCCTTCCAGATCATGCTAACTTACCTTTCATTGTATGGTCTAGTATAACAGAAGGGAACATAGTTTATAGAATATAAAGTTGGGCCTTGGTGACAGACTGCTTGGATTCAAATCCTGACTCTGTCACACATTAAGGGAATGGTAGTTAATTTATAGAATCATGACGAGGATTAATATATTACCCTCAAGAAATAATCAGTACAATGCCTCATCCTTGGTTAGTGTTCAATAGCTTTTCATTAATGTCATGGATTTTTCAGACAAAACCGATAGCGTTTACAGTGTAATAAATATCCTATGGTTTATAACCTGAAAATAAATGTACTTTTGGTGGGGGGGTTGGCGGGCTCTAAGGGCCTATAGAAGCTCATTTATATTTATTAATACAGCAAGCTCCATAGTTTCTGTCCTCTGATTCCAAGAGTGCAGTTGAAAAAGACAAAATACGAGGGATATTGGGATGAATAATCCCAGACTTTTATAAAATACCACCAGTTTCTCTGGGTTAGTTTTTAAGTTGTAAAGGTTTTTTTGTTTGTTTGTTTGTTTGTTTGTTTTTAATGTATTTATTTGACAGAGAAAGAGACAGGGAACACAAGCCAGGGGAGTGTGGGAGGGAGAAGTAGAGTTCCTGATGGGCAGGGAGCCTGAAGCGGGACTCAATCCCAGGACTCTGGGGTCATGAACTGAGCAAAAGGCAGACGCTTAACGACTGAGCCACCCAGGCACCCCAGTTTTTAAGTTCTTAAAACATTGGTAAGTCCAGCACTAAAAATAACTCTTGGTTCTATGCTCATTAACATTGGAAACATGATCCAACTACTCCTCCAAATTTGGCATATTGGGGAACAAGCTGAGAAAGTCATCAGGAAAATTCTGCTATTGGCTTCATAACCACCTCTGCAGATATAAGAGGTCATAGGGAGTTACATAGTCACATGGAGGAATCTTTCCTTTCCCTGGGGGAATTCGCCTGTTGATTTCTTCCAGAACATTAATAGGTTGCAAGCAGAAAAACACTTATAAAGGGGAAAACTGTCAGAGATTTTGGTGGTTAATCAGGGCTGGCATAACAGATTGGGAACCAGAGGAGCTCCAACCACAAAGCCTGTTGCTCCCGGAGGACACTTGCTGACTTCTGGAATGGCTCAGTAGTCTCGGGAGCTAAACTGGAAAAACAGAACAAACTCCAGCCAGAGGGCAGAGCCTCCAATAAACCACAATGAGTCTCTTCCTCAGGACATCTTCATTGAACCTGTATGGATGGGAAATTAGAAAGTTAAGGTCAATATCCTACGGGGGGGGGTAGATATATATGTACGCACACATATGGCATGAAAGAGGTAGGAAAATGTACCCCAAAATTATTTTTTTAAAGATTTTATTTATTTATTTGACATAGAGAAACACAGCGAGAGAGGGAAGACAAGCAGAGGGACTGAGAGAGAGAGAAGCAGGCCTCCCGCCGAGCAGGGAGCCCAATGTGGGACTCGATCCCAGGTCTCCAGGATCATGACCTGAGCCGAAAGCCATCGCTTAACCAACTGAGCCATCCAGGTGCCCCCAAAATTATTATTTTTAAATGAAAAAGCTGATGGCTGTACAACAATGGAAATGCACTTAAGTATGCTGTTCACATATAAGCTTAAAAATTATTAAAATGATAAATTTTATGTTACATGTATTTTGTAGTAATAAAAATAACTAAAAGCTGAACTGCCACTGTCCAGATTTTAGAGTCAGCAGACAGTAACATCAGAATAACTATGACTAGTTATGTTCAAGAAATCAAAGCAAAAGGTACATAGAATAAATGAAAATAGGTAGAATTTTAACTGTGAATTAGAACCTATAAAAAGAATCAAAAGTGCATTCTGAATCAAAAATGCAATATCAGAATCAAAGAACTCATGATAAAGGTTATCTTTTAAAATATTTTATTTATTTATTTTAGAGTGAGGGAGAGAAAGCCAAGTGGGGAGAAGAGCATTGGGGGAGGGAGAGAGAGAATCCCAAGCAGACACCCAGCTGGGCCTGGAGCTGGTTATGGGGCTCTATCTCACAACCCCAAGACCGTGACCTGAACCAAAATCAAGAGTCTTTGATAACTCTTGCCATAATTGCCTTAAGTGACTGAGCCACGCAGGTACCTCTCATGATATGGGTTTAACCACAGACTGGACACAGCAGATGCAGGATTATTGAAAGTCATTAGATAATATTCAAAATAAAGCACAATAAGAAGAAAAGGAATGAAAAATATGTAAAATGAGTAATAGTTTAAAAATCTAATGTATCCTGATTAAAAATATGTAAAATGAGTAATAGTTTAAAAATCTAATGTAATCCTGAAATCTCAGGAGAACAAGTGAGAGATAATATTTGAAAATATTTGAAGGGATAATGGCCAAGATGTTCCAAAACAGCTAAAAATATCAATTCACAAATTTAAGCAGCTCAGATTCCCCTTCCCCCAATTAAATGCAGACATACCATAATGAAAATCCTAAAAATCTAAGACAAAGGGAAAATCTTCAAAGCAGCTAGAAGACAAAAGTACACATTACCCTCAATGAAGGAATGACAAGTCGGGCAATAGATGATCTTTTCAGGAAGGTGTGCAGAGTCAGTTGGGTAATCACAGTGATAGAAAAGAAAGGCCTCCTCAGCAACCTGAGTGAATCTCTTGGACTTTATGTTAAGCAGGGAAAAATCCAGACATGAAAGAGTTCATAATATATCATTTGATTTATATGAAATTCAAGAATTGACAGAAACCATCAATAGTTTTAGAAGTCAAAGTAGTAGTTACCTCAGTGCAGCAAGATAGAGAGCAGGAAGGAGAAAGGGAAATCTCAGAATATATCCTCATGTGAGAGGCGGTTTCACACACACACATGTTTATGCGCGTATGTATTGTAAACATATAACTGATCCATCAAATTGCACACTTAAAATTTGTGTATATCTCAATAAAAAATAAGAAATGACTATATGTTTGTCTTTTATCTTTTGTTGATACACTTCCCCCAGTATTTCTTTATGTAGAGAATGAGGGCCAAATTCATGTACCCAAAGGTAAAGGGCAGAGGAATTGACTTCCTAGACACTTAAAAGCGTACAAGTGCACATTTGCGTGTGTGTGTGTGTCTTTAGAATTTCAGTTTTGCAAGTCACCCCACTGCTGTCTCTCAATTCCAGACCATTATTTATGCTTTTTTCTCTGCCTAAAATGTGCTTGATTCTCCCTTGACCTTGTTATTCACCCTCTGTGACTATTTGCTTACTCTGGAAAGTCTTTCCAGAACCTGATGTTTGAGTTAGGAGGCTCCCTTTTTTAAAAAATTCATTATTGAAGTATAATTTACATAAAATGTTATATTAGTTTCAGGTATACAACATATTGATTTGACAATTCTGTACATTTCCCAGTGCTCACCATAATAAGTGTAGTCATCATCTGTTACAATACCTTTTTATAGATCTTATTTATTTATTTGAGAGAGAGCATGTACCAAGTGGGGGGAGGGGCAGAGGGACAAGCCAACCCCCTACTGAGCACTGAGCACAACAGGGGCTTGATCCCACAACCCTGAGATCATGACCTGAGCCGAAATCAAGAGTCAGACGCTTAATCAACTGAGACACCCAGGCACCCCTGTTATTACAGTATCATTGACTATATTTCTTATGTTGTACTTTTCATCTCTATGACTTACTTATTCTATAACTGAATGTTTGCCCATTGTTATGTCTTTATTTTGAGTTTGGAGCCTCTCTTCATGCTCCCATGGTGCCCTGTGCTCACAATTATATAACTGGCACTTCAGAATGCAACTGCCCTCTTATTTGTTTGTCCCCCAGGCCAGCTGCAAGTTCCTGAAGGGGGACCTGACTTGCTGAAGTCTGTATCTCCAGCCCTTGATACAATGCCTGGTAGGTGCTCACTAACCATTTGTTGAAATAACTGAATGGATGCAGAGCAAATCCCAGTAGGACAGCACGATGGAGTCCGAGGCAGTCTGGAGCACTTGTTCACTGCCTATCTCTCATGTCACAATGAGGACTTCTGACTTCTTGGACGTTTACTCAGCACGCCTCCAACACTCAGCACAACAACATATGGTTGTAAAGAAAGGAAATAAAACCTGGGTTAAATCTCAGGTCTAGAAGACCTTACACAGATCTCCTATCTAAACTGGATTTACAAACTCAAATGCAGAACGGAGCTGGGCAGGGAGTATGAATGGATATGGCCGATTATATCATTGCTCTCAGTTATTGACTGCCTTTCCTCAAAGTGTGCTATATAGTCTCATCATTGCTGTATGACCTGCAGGACCTCCTTTTGGAGGAAGTATACTCCCTTGTCCCACTGATGTCAGCTTGGCCCGTGATTTGCTTTGGCCAATAAACTCTGGACAAAAATGGCACGTCCTATGTCTGAGCAGAAGCATTAAAAGCCATTGCCCATTTTGGCCATTTTTCTTTTCTTTCTGCAACAAGAACCACAGATTTCAAATGGGGGCTGCTCCTTCAATCTGGATCCTGGAAGCCCTAGCCTTTCGTCAGACAAAATGTAATGTGAGCAGGAAATGAACCGGTGCTGCTGAAGACACTGAGGCTTTGAGGTTCCTCCAGATCATAACGTAGTGTGAGCTGGCTGCTGTAGGCCTCAGGAGAAGGACTTGGCTACCTCCAGAAAGGCTACCTAACCCAGGAGGTAGCCAATCCTCTCTCAGCTCCAAGGGATGCTGCCTATGTGGGAATGCAAAGGTCACTCTTGACAAATATTCTTGATGTTTAAGAGGGGTCAGACTTTTAATTAAATCCCCTCCCAATACATGCCTAATATGTATAGTACATACCTCATTTTCATTGAAATATTAAATATAAGTAAATCCTTTCCTGATTTTTAATCAAAATATACCTCCTTCTAAATATTGGCAACTAAATCACCAGGCTTAAAAAGACACTTAGGGCCAAATCAAACTAAGGGATACATTTACAATCTCTTATCTACCCCTCGATTTTCTCATGTATAAAATAAGAATGTTAATATAGGTATCTCTTGCTTTTTTAAAGTTCGTGTTGCAATACTCTGCTTCAACACAGGACCTACATTAGAACCCGTTCCAGTAACCAAAAGTTAAAATCCGAACAAGAATTTTTGCTTTTAGGGAAAAAAAAGACAAGAAGTGACAGTAGCATTCAATGCTTGCTATTTCATCAAGCCATCATTGCGGCGGCACAAAGCGGAACAGCTAGAGCGGCCCCGCCAAGCTCCTCCCCCGAGAACCACGCTCCGCAGCATCTCAGCGTCAGGCAGCTACAGCCTCCAGGCGTGTCTGTGAGCACCCGTGATTTATCCCCACTTCTTTTGTACATCCGTTAGCAAGATGTGTCCTAAGGTATGAGAAAAGCCGAAGAGAGGATTTTTTTTGGAGGGATTCTGGAAACACTCAGATATGTTCCTATATAAATAACAGTAAATCGCTTCTTTGTTCTATGCCATTTGGCTTATGAAAAGAGAAAGTTCTGCCTTTGGCTAGCAGAGCAAACCTGTATCGGTTCTACCTCTCTAATAGGGTTATTCTGAGCATCAGATTTGTCAAATTTGTGTTTATTTCAATTTTGAAATGCTAAGGTAACAAAGGACGGTCTGGGAAAGACGTTAAACCTCTCTGGCAAAGGAGCCTGGAGCTTCCTAGGGCGACAAACTAATATGGAAGCGACTGTATCAACTTTCCTACATCTGCCCTCCCTCTTTGGTACTCCACCAAAAACATAAACAGTAGACTTCTCCACGGGCAGATCAGACTAGTATGATCTGATCTTGAGGCACAGTCTGATCTTGAAACAGTTGGGACATTAGTAACTGACAAAAAGGGATACTTGGCCACAGTGAAACAAGTTGGAGCTAGGTTGGCAGATAGAAAATGCCTTTCCTCTTTTGCTACATTGTAATTCATCTTTCTTCCGGACTGCTGACAGTCAAGAAAAAAAAGTGCAAAGACATACGGTACCAGGAAACTGAGATAAGCTATGTTTGATGAAATGTCTCAAAAGTACTTGTTTTACTTCAGGCATAGACTCAAAATTCTCAAAAGGTATGTAAATTTGACAGATTTGCATGATGTATCTCACAGGTGGGGTTTGGTGATGATCTGGAATATTTGTTTCAGTAAGAATACAAAGAAGATTGGGGAAATGCATGAAAGGGAGAAGTGTAACCTAATGGTATTTTTTTGTTGCGTTTTCAGGTATCACATTTTTCTTTCCATTGTGCAGACATACCACTAGAGGTCACTGCGCAGTTCTGCTTCCATGCACCTGGTGCTTAATGCCGGTGCTTGCCTCCTGTTTCTACACTGAGAACCCTACAGGTTTTGCCTGTCTTGGATCAGGTCAGGTAAGGTCAATATGTGTGCCTGCAGGAAGCTACAAAGCCGTCCTTGACCCAAGGTCACTTCCTGCTCCCCACATTAGTAAGAGCTGGCTAGTTCTTCCCAGTGACCAAGAGCAAACCATCCACTTCTTTCCTGTGGCCTGATGTTCATGTAGGCGGCTGCCTATGTGGTCTGGTGGCCAGCACGGATGATGATTTCCTGACTGCCCTTCAACCTCGGCGGGGTATTCTGCCAGATGCTAAAGGTAGAACGAGGGAGACAAGACTTACCAATACAATGAAATAATCATGCAGGAAAGCAAATGAACTAGCTTAAGTGTTACAGGAGTTCTGAGAGAGGTTAATGAAGTGCTTCGCCAGGAAAGCAGGAGGTCACATTGGGAAGAGTGTTGTCAGAAGCCAATCAATCGAGGCTGAAGATTGTATGGATTTTAGACTGATTTTCCTTTTCTCCCTCCGTGTAAGCAAGAGACTTCCATGCTGGGGGTAACCTGAAGTAATGATATGACATAGGAGATGGGTAGATAGCTAGATCCACCTTCGCTCCCCAACATCGCCTAAGAGAAATTGCTTTCCTCTGCAGTGCAATATTCATTTGTCATTCATTGATTTGACAAATATTTATTGCCAGCTGTGCCCCCAAGCACTCAGTGGTAAGTAAGATATCCACAGGCATGGCATGCACACTTAGAATTCGTAGTCCAGTGAGGACACAAAGATGACTGCAGTGCAACATGGTAAACCCTATGATAAAAGAACAGGATACAATGTGAGTACAGAACAAGGAACCCTGATGCAGACTTAGGAAGTCAGGGAAGGCTTCCTGGAAGAAGTACTCTTAAATTGAGATCTTGAGCAGAGTAGAAGAAGATCATGTAAGAAGAGAGTAAGTGTGCTCCAGGCAGAGGTAACAAGCACAGAAGAAAAAAAAAAAGTCAAACAGGATTTTATTTTTGTATGTACAATTTTGGAGCTTGCCATTTTCCATTTTTATCCTGAGTCTCCATATCAACTGTTTTTGAAAATATGATTTGATTTTATTTTTTGAAAACATGATTTTAATAGCTGCCTAGTAATCCATTGTGAGGATAGTGACTACCTTTTGTCAAAGGGAGATAGCATTTTTAAAGCTCATGCTAATTGTTCTCGCCCTAAAAATATGAAATCATGTGAAATAATCTTATTGCTCCTATTAATATCCAAAATAAATCTCCTTTATTCGGCTGTCTGCTAAAAACAATTTCTGCAACCCAACCTGATATCCAGGCATAGCAAATATTAAATTCAAGCAAGCTATTGGTTTCCTAAATATTGGTTATGCTTAACTGTTTGTAAATTCTGCTATAATTGCTTTGCATGAATTGTCAGGACCTTCAGAGGGACTCCAGGACTCTGGGGCTTTAACATTCTTCCATTAGTTTCATAAATAGTTTTTTAAACCACATTTTGGGCAAAAATATACATACATTTTATTTGACAAATTGCTGACTTAACAACTCGATTTCCTGAGGCAAGCAGGAAAGATATTCATGGCTCCAACAGGAAAATTTAGGTAGAGTACTCAATTGCCTTCTTTTGAGCTGTTTCCGATCAAATTCATATTCTTTTGTTTTGATTTGTGCCTCCCTTTAAAATGGCCCCTCCTCAGAGGGCTATACCCCTCATTTTCACCTGCTTTACAACAAGGTTTTGGGGTCATCTGCCTTTGCTTTTGCATGTTTGCATGATTGCCCTGCCACACACTTGTGCTTGCTTAATGATGCATATCTTGGAGAGGAACGGCGCCCTGACTGTAGCCAAGTGGGTGCTAGCAATTGCACTAAAATGCCAGTTTGGAAAACTGAAATTTTCTTCTGTCGCATGTATTCTCAGATCACCGTGTGACTTGTCATGAGTATGAGAGTTCTTTCAGACCTCAGAGCTCTCAATGACAATGTAAGTTCTCCAATACATTCAGTTCAGGTATAAGAGGTCACTTTCATCCTGACCCGTGAGAATCTCTACATGAAACATGAGAAGGCTCTAGCTCCCCAACGGCTACCCCAGCCTGGCTCAGGGACCCCATCTCAGGTCATCAAGGCCCAAATAGGCAGCTCCTGAAGACCACTGCCTTCCAATGGTCTTAGTTTATGCCAAGTAAATTTAACCTGTAGTAGCCAATTCCCTGCAGTGAAGATCTCACTTAACATTGTAATAATGCCAGCTAGGTAGCTATCCATGTATCTTTACTGACAGATGTTTGACAAATTTGCATAATTTAAAATGCCTCCCAGGCCTATCAGTGCGGCCACAAAAAGGTGTGTCTGAAAGATAGCAGCGCACCCAGGCAGAGGCCACAAGGTGCCACAGCAGTCACTCATTGGCGGTTTCCCAGCACTGACTTGAGAGCCAGCTTATAATCTCAGGATGTACGAAAAAATTGTAATTATGTTACTACTCTCAGGTAAGTGGATTATTTTTTAGCATGAGGTTGTTATCTTGGATATTAAATTAAAGATTAAAATATAAACTGCCTGCTCCAAGTTTTACCATACTTAAATGAATAAATGAATGAATAGTATCTCAGATCTCAGTCTGGTGAATGGACTTTCACTGGAACACAGATAGTAAGATGGAAGGAATTGGATTATGATGCTCAGGTGCTCACTAGTTATGGCTGGATCACAGTCTTCCGGTATGAGACCTGTGCTTCAGTTCTAAGCCTAGCTACAGTGAAAAGAATTGTATCAACAGTATAAGAAATATCTCCATGTGAATAAATGTGTTGTCTTCTTTGTGTTTAACTTCTAAATTAAAGAGTCACTAATGAAGGTGGATATTGGGTCTTCAGTTTTCAAAAGAGTTTTCTGAAAAATTCTAATTTCCTCCCTCTCCCAACAAAAAAATACAAGCTACAAGCATGAACTCTGAAATCATGAGGGGAGTTGTTTCCCACTCTGTGGTCCATTACTGAGGTATGATGGAGGAAAAAGAAAAATCAAGTCATATTGGCTTAAATATTATGTGGTTTTGGGAGAAATCAAAATGTCAAAATCAATTCATTAAGATAAAGAAATAAAATGGAGTATTATTTATTTTTATTTATTTTATCATTTTTAAAGATTTTACTTATTTATATGAAAGAGGGAGATAGAGAGAAAAAGACAGGGGAGGAAAGGGAGAAGCAGGATCCCCATTGAGCAAGGAGCCTGACATGGGGCTCATCCCAGGATCCTGAGATCACAACCTGAGCCAAAGACAGATGCTTAACTGACTGAGCCACCCAGGTGCCCCTATTTTATTTATTTTTTTTTTTACTGAAACAGGCTCCATGCTCAGCACTGAGCCCAATGTGGGGCTCAATCTCACCACCTGGAGATCATAATATGGAGCATTATTAAGTTGTATTAAACTAGCAATATTTTTGGCCTTTTCCTGAGAGTGGTATGGTTAATGTCTCTTCAAATGCAGTGTTTATGTGTTAGAAATACTAGCGCCTAGCACAGAGATAAGCAGCAGGAAGTTACTTGAAATGTATTTAGCCCCTAGACATTACTCTGACTCAAATTGGAATGTGGATCAAGGATCTTCTGGGAACTCTGTAGGAGACAGGGAAGGGACCCAGCATTTTCTAAGATATATTAGGGAATAAAATAGCGTAATGATTAAAATGCAGGCATGAGACACAGACAGAACTAGACTCAAAACTGTTTCCACATCTGAAAGGCTGGGGAACATGCAGGCAAAGAATCCTTTGGCTCAGTGTCTTCATCTGTAAAATGTGTACAATGTTGGTGCCTGCCTCCCGGTAATGAAATAAGGACTAAACAGTGTAATAGTGAATTAATAAATAATTTAGCTATGGTAGTAATTACTGACTAGGGAGCAAACGTGGGTATGTGGTGAGGATCTTTGAGAAGTCAGGGAATACGGGAAAACTGCAGGAAAGTATAAAGACAGCTTGAAGAAGAGAGAACAAGCAGAAGAGATGTGGTATAATATTTAAATATGTTCTAGTACTTGTAGAGCTATTACACAGAAGAGAGAAAAGGTATACTTTGTTGTTCAGAGTGGGGAGGGGACTTACTCAATCTGACTAGATGCAATACCCATTCTTTTTTTGCGGCGAGAGTAAGGTGGGATATTTGGAAGCGGTTCCTGGAAAATAAATAAATTCTTCCTATCAACACCTGCTCAAGCGATAGTGTGCTAAGGCCTTCGATGAAAACTTCATGAGAGATTTTCAAGGCCACATGACTCCAAAGGCAACCTGGGCCCTCAGTACCAATGCTGCCACCATTTTTGCCTTTTCTGAAACCCTCTGAAGGAATTCTCTGGACGTGGCTACGTTACAGAATAATGCAAAGGTGTTTGAGTAGGATCCTTCTCCTTCCCCCTGCAGCAGCTGAAGTGGAGAATCTGGAAAGTGTGAGGCTGGTTAAACATCTTTGGCTAGGGAGAAAAAGAGAGAAGATTGTTTTTCTTTCCCTAGGAATCTTAAGGGTAAAACCAATATGTCTAATTCTAAATTTATCAGATGTTGTCCTCCAAATGGAGAGTATGTTCTCTTGAGATGATTTGATTCTCGATCACTGAATTCATGTACTCATTCGACATTTATGGGCCAGGTGCTGCACACTGAGGCCACACCAGGAAGACCAGGGAGCTCCTGGGGTCCACTCAGCGGTGTGGGTAGGAGCAGATAGTGAGAGGGAACATCAACACTAAACCGAATAAATAAATTACTAACATAAGAACAGTGATAGATAACACAAAGAAAATTAAACCGGGAAAGGTGAGAAATGCAGTGCAGCAGGCTGATTTCCAAAAGGGTAGCCTCAAATTTTTCTGAGTGACATTTATGCTGAGAAGTGAACCACGGGTAAAAGCCAGCTTGAGAAATCTGGGGACAAGGCACTGAAGGCAGTGGGAAGAGCAAGGGCTAAAGCTCTGACGCAGGAGAAAGCTTAGTGTGTTCAAAGCTTTTCTTTGAAAATCAGATTCTGATGCTGAGAAAGACTGTGAGAATAGAGCATTACAACATTCTGATCATCAGCAAGTGATGTCATAAAGTTTCCTGATGTTACTTTAACATTTATGCAAAATTTGCATTCTAGGCCAAAATATACTGATTTAATTGGAAGATCCAAAGGCACAGGTATTATGGCTGTTTTGTTCATTAGTGTATCTCCAGAATAGAGCACAGCTCTTGACATGTAGTAGGATATTGGTTGAATCAACAAGGAAGCAAGCAAAGGAAGGGAGAAAGAGGGGATGGGAGGGAAGAGAAGAAAGGAGGGAATATTTGTTCTGGTTTGTTTAGACAAAATGAGAGCTCCATGTAGATATACCCTGATACCCTGAGCATCTTACTACACACATCTTCACGTACAACAATTTGCAAAGCACATGCTTAGAGACTCAATGAAGAAAGAAGGCACCTCCTGTTTCTTCAATGATCCCAAGAGAGTCTCTCTTCCCCTGTAAAAGTTACAAGAAAGTGTTCTGAACTGGGTTTCAGGGACCACTTTAATTTTCAAAGTATAACCTGTGCCTTTACTGATTCATCCCACTGCTAGGCACAAGTAAGCACTCATTAAATATGAGTTGCAAAAAAAAACAATTACAGAATATTGCTGCAGACTAGCTTAACTGTGGAGAATCAATATATCCTCAGTTCCTTGTGCCTGTATAGAAGAGATAGTACCCAAAATCACTTCCATCTCTAAACTTCAGTGACTTCTTAAAACTCAGCCTGAAATTACATGCAGTGTGGTCCCCAAACCTATGAATCAGACTAACTGGTATGAAATTGGGTTTTTAAAAAGAAATGGACACCCCATTATGAATACCTGGGGAAGGATCCCTACGAGAGGGGAAAGAAGAGATGGTACCTCAAAACTGACACACACTTGGGGTACCTGGGTGGTTAAGTATCCAACATACCTATGAAGCAATTTAGGAGACACATTTTAAGTGATTTGCCCAACTTGTCTTTATAGGTTATATTTCTACTCAAGAGAGCTCTGTTACACAGGTGGCGACTCAGGAATCACCAAGTAAGTTACCGACATAAGTGGGTG